>OZ024872.1:67123045-67179701 GCA_964017185.1 Rugalucina vietnamica
GAAAACCAACATACCATCGATTCACTTTTAGTGTATTTTGGTATAAGGGAACTTGAAACATGCCATTGGAAAACCGGCCCTTTGAGTTGTAAAAACAACGAAGCTGATCAGCATGAAGAAAAGCGTTTTAAAACATTTAACATTAAAATATTTAAAAAGCAAGAAATAGTCAGAACCAAAGTCCCACCCTGAACCCCATGTGGAAAAACACCAACAGTTTAAACATGGTTTGATTCGATTTATGTACAATTGGGTCGGGCTACAAGTTCTATGAACATTAGGTTCAGCCCGTCCCATAAACACAACAACAAATTGACAATAAAGAACTATTACAAAGAGAAGATTTTTTTTTTGAGGTACCAGAAGAGGCCCCCGTTTATTCTCCCCGTCAACTGGCATAGAGTGGGTCGGGGAGGACCATCCCACTCTATACCTTTCAAACTACAATAAATGCATGTATATATACAATCACTCGCACACCCTCTCATACATATCAATGGCAATATTTACATGATTCATTCATAGTAACGCAAAGTTTTATTATTTCTTATTATCTGTAATAATCTGCAACAAAACGTGGAGAAATGAACAGGGGTAGGAGAGAAATAGGAAATAGAGTAAAGGAGGATAGATAGGGAAAAAGGGTGTCACCAGTCTTACAAAACAGTCTAGTCATTCTCTGTTTACTGTATTGATATAGATAAGTACCTATATCACAGGGTGGTATTTTCATGTTTTTGGAGACGATTAAGCAGTGTCCCAATGCAGCATTAAATTTAATGTTTCGCACCACAGAAAGTCCCTTTTACTTTTTTCTATTATGAAACTTAGAATCCAGCCAGTATAAAGTGATTTCTATCTTCGGATGCCATTGTGTTTTTATACAGTCAAGATTCCAAGATCAACAAGAAAGTTCATTTAATAAAAAGTGTTCATAAAAATCAAATACATGTCTTTCTGTGGGCGAAGGAATCCTAGCCAGTATCTAGAAGTTTCTTAAAAGGTCTCCATGATTGTATAAATTCTGTCATTTTATTATTCTTCAAAGCTATTTCTCTGTGGCTAAGATACAGAGACCGTACATTAATCTTATATACTAAAAACAGTAAGGGTTAATTTGTGTTCCTACACATGCTGATGAAATATTTTGCTATGAGCATTAAAAATTACACTGTTTCTGATGTACTCTTAGGAAAATTCCCTAAAATAAATGTTTCTTCTTTCAGATTTAAATCTATTGACATTTCTTTAAATTGATTAATCAATTCTTGAATAAAAACTTGGGTTCTGGGGCATTTCCAAAGTAAATGTTCAATTGTTTCTTCAGAGTTTTGGCAAAAGGAACAATTGGGGTTGTTTATTAAGAAGATCTTGAATAAGAATTTATTCGTAACAATTATCTTATGGTTTATAGTAGTTTGAAACCATCTTAGTTTAGTGCATTTTGTAATCTTGAAAGGCGCATCAAAGACGTTTTCCCATGTTTTTGTGTCAATAATATATATCTTGTTCCATTTGATTTTACCTGTTGGTTCGTCATTATTTTGGTTTAATATATTATATATGTTCTGTGACCCTTTCTGTTGTTTAAGAATTATGCTAATTGGTTTTGGAAGAATTGGACCATATATGGTATGTAGTATAGTTACCTTTATGCTATTCTTAAGCTTCCTGAGACATTCAATAACTCCTTGGTACTGAAGAAAATTTGTATTTATAAATGTGTTGTTGGTAAATGAATTAAAATTATAAAAGTTTGCTTGATCATGTCGATCATCAATGAAATCTCGGAAATAGCATATTCCTTTATCAAACCAGGATTTAAAGAAAAAAACATTTACCGCCAATGGTTAAGAGCTCATTGTCAAAAACAATCATCTGTAGTATATTTGAACTCTCAATGCTAACATTCGTTTGTCTTTGAAATTCTAAAATGCTTTTAGGACATCTTTCCAAAATATATTTTTCAATTTATGCACCATTGTTTTTGTATACTCTGAACCACATGAGAATAATCTTTCAACTGTTACTTCTCTTTTTATGAAAAACTGCCACTTGCTTTCTTTTTGAAGCAATCTTCTCAACCAGGTTATTTTAAGCGCCTGAGAGAAGGCTTTTAGATTTATCATTTTTAAACCACCTTCAAAATATTGCTTTATAACTATTGATTGCTTAATTTTTGCTCTACCATTCCACAGGTAATCATAAAAGATGCTATCGATATTATTAAAAAAAAGTCAGAGTTAGGGTTTGGAAGAGATATTAACAAATTGGTTATTTTTAGTAGTACAAGTGATTTAATTACAGTTATCTTTCCAAGTGGTGTCAGAAATCTTCTCTGCCATATTCTTATTAAGTTTTAAACTTGAGTAATTTTGTCCTTGTAATTTATATCTATCTTATCAAGATCAAAATTAAAAATTATCCCTAACAGCTTAAACTGAGTTGCGCCTTTTCCTGATCTTTGCCTACTTGTACCTTTTTGTTCCCCATGGTAGTTTCCATCTTGTTTCAATAGAGTCAGTGCTTTATATTTTTGCTCCTATCCATACTACTTGAGTTTTATCAAAATTTGTTTTTAGTCCTGATATGTCTGCAAAATTTTAAAGTTCTTGTAAAATTTCTTCAAGAAAAAGGTACAAGTAGGCAAAGATCAGGAAAAGGCGCAATCAGAAAGAGATTCCCACTCCAAAAACCGAGGTGGGGAAAAAACCAAACTAACAATCAGGCACTTATACCATGAAACAAAAGACTTTTTTGAGCCATCCAGAGAGGCAGAAGCATCATCGGCATACTGTGAGAATTTTATTTCAGTGTTATCAATTTTTATTCCTTTTATATTTTTAGCTCACCTGAGCCGAAGGCTCACAAGGTGAGCTTATAGGATGGCCATGCATCGTTGTCCGTCCGTCGTCCGTCGTCCGTTCACAATTTCAAAGATCTTCTTCTCTGAAACCGCTTGGCCAATCAAAGTCAAACTTCATGTGGAGCATCCTTAGGAAAGGGGAACAAAAGTTTATATAAATGGTCTAGGTCACATGACCAAGATGGCCGCCATGCCCATACATGGTAAAAACCATAAAATTTCTTCCTCTCTGGAACCAGTAGACCGATTTCAACGAAACTTGGTATGTAGCACTGGCGACTTATGCTTATTATAGTTTATATAAATCATGACCTTGGGTTGACCGTGACCTATTTTACGGCAAGGTCAATTTTGGTTACATAGGCTTTTCAATGGAAAAAAGTGAAAACATTGAATTTTTCAGAATTTTTTGTAGCCTGTGACCTGAAAGTTGGTAGATGCAGACAACATGTTGAGCTAATGAAGTGATGTGAGTATTAAAGGTCAAGGTCATTTCTTGACCTTGGCCAAAGGTCATTTACAAATTAAATGTTAAACTTAATTTTCTCAGTAACCGCTCAACCAATCAAAGCCAAATTTTATATGTAGTATCCTTAGGATGAGGGAATGAAAGTTAATATAAATAGTTAAGGTCACATGGCCAAGATGGCTGCCATGGCTATAAATAGCAAAAACCTTTAAAAAATTTCTTCTCCAGAACCAAAAGGCCTATGATTTTAAAATCTGGCATGAAGCATCAGGGGGAGGAGCTCTACAAAGTTTATATAAATCATGACTCTTGGATGACCCTGGCCAATTTTACGGCAAGGTCAACATAGGACGCTCATGCATTTGAATGGGGAAAATTGTCAAAATGTCATTCGACAGGAAAAACTTTATGGAAATGGGTAAATGGACTGAATATTTATGATTCTGAAAAAAGGACCCCCATCCGGGGGTCAATATACGTGTATATATTACCATGATATTCAAAGATCTTTTTCTCTGAAACCGTTTGGCCAATCAAAGCCAAACGTCTTGTTGAGTATTCTTAGGAAGGGAGAATGAAAGTTTATATAAATGGTCAAGGTCACATGACCAAGATGGCCGCCATGGCTATAAATAGCAAAAAACCTTTAAAATCTTCTTCTCCAGAACCAGAAGGCCTATGATTTTGAAACTTGGCATGAAGCATCAGGGAGAGGAGCTCTACAAAGTTTATATAAATCATGACCTTTGGATGACCTTGACCTATTTTATATATCCCAGTTCTCAGGTGAGCGTTTACAGGACCATTGGTCCTCTTGTTATTATTTCTTATTCTTGCTGATAGGATTTCAGCACAGAGAATAAACAGGTATGGAGAGATGAGGTCTCCTTGTCGACAGCCTCGCCATAACTTGAAAAAGGTGATAAGTGCCCACATTGTATAACTGCGGATGAAGACTTCTTGTAAAATGTAGAAATCCAATTTCAAATTGAGGGGCCAAAATTGAAGAATTGAAGAACTTTATTTATAAATGACCAAGACAATGAATCAAATGCCTTTTCAAAATCAATCAGTAATAACAATCCAGGGATGTTATTTTCTTCTGTGAATGAATCAAAAGGTACAAGTAGGCAAAGATCAGGAAAAGGCGCAATCAGAAAAAGATTCCCACTCCAAAAACCGAGGTGGGAAAAAACCAAACTAACAATCAGGTACTTATACCATGAAACAATCGTAAGCCGAATGGGCAGCTATTTTCCCAATAGGTGGCCACTCAGTTACCTTAACTTAACTAAAAATATGAAAACATACATAAGGCGCCATTTTTTTTTTTTTATATATATATATATATAAAACACCAAGACATAAAACAAAAAGAACCACCACAGAAGTATCGACTTGGAACGATCAGTAACACAAAGTTACTGGCGGGCTTAAACCGGTTTTACATGGCCATAACCGCACCCTCAGCTTCTGCAGTGGTTCATAACATTTAGTTAGTTATTCGGTCCTCGTGGTGAATCTCTAACTAGTCAATGAATCATCAAGAACAAACAAATAAATCATGATAAACATCCTGATGAATCAAAAACCAGGACTCACAGACTGAGTAAGCTGCCCGACGATGGAGATCCCTGGGCGCCGAATAACCTACTAACTCCGGAGCAAAAGAAAAACACCAGTTGGACCCCAACAGACAAGAAGCTCCGGCCCCAACCAACTAAAATGAATAGCTTTATGTCGGGGCCTTTTCAAAATCAATCAGTAATAACAATCCAGGGATGTTATTTTCTTCTGTGAATTGAAGCAAATCATATACAAGTCTGGTGTTTTCGCCAATATATCTACCCTTAATAAACCCAGTTTGATCGGTGCTAATCAATTTATCTAAAACAGTTTTTATTCTACTTGCAATAGAACCAGATGCAATTTTGTATATTGTATTTAAAAGTGTTATTGGACGCCAGTTCTTGAGGACATTTCTGCTTTTATTTTCTTTTGGTATACACACTATAAGACCATTTTTCTGTGTTATCGAAAGCTCTACCTGCAAGAATCCATAGTTTATAGATCTTAGGACAAAATTACCTAACTGCTTCCAAAAAACGTTGTAGAAGTCTACTGTAAACCCACTTGTACCTGGACTTTTGTTATTTTTCATGTTTTTCAATGTTAAACTGGCTTCTTTGAGAGATATTTCCCCTTCTAATTCTGTTGCTTCTTGCTCATTTTGTTTTGGCATATTAATGTTTTGCATATATGTATTTAGATCTATGTCATTTAGATGTTCTCTTCTTGAATATAAGTTTTCATAATATTTGCTTTCTTCATTTAAAAAAATCTTTTTGATTTGTTATATGCTCTCCATTTTCTTGCTCAATTACATTAATTATTTTACTTGAGCAATTATGTGATTCCAGATTACAGAAATATTGTGAGGGTTTTTCACCATTTTCAATAATATTTGCCCTAGATCGAACCAAATAACCTTGCATTTTTTCCTCTCTTAAAGTGTAAAGTTGCTGCTTCGAATCTTCTAACTCTGGGATACTTTCCTCCACTAATTTTCCTTCTAAAAGTTGAATTTTAGTTATCAGTTCATGTTCTTCTTTATTTTTAGCTTTCTTTTTATATGAGGCATAGGATATTGATTAATGTGTGTTTTCATAGTTTTAGTTAAGTTAAGGTAACTGAGTGGCCACCTATTGGGAAAATAGCTGCTCATTCGGCTTACGATATGTTTCATGGTATAAGTACCTGATTGTTAGTTTGTTTTTTTCCCACCTCGGTGTTTGGAGTGGGAATCTTTTTCTGATTGCGCCTTTTCCTGATCTTTGCCTACTTGTACCTTTTTCCTCTTATTTCCATCATTAGTGTTTCAATGAACAATGAATCATTAATTATAAATTGTATTTCATTATCTGGAATTTGATCTATGTTTTCAAAATTGTATACTGGTAGGCAATATTGTTGTTTTTATTTCCAACATTTTTGAATTTATTGCTTCAGTATATTCTATGTCATTTAAGAGAGAATTATTATGTTTCCATAAACCTTTTCCATGCTCAAAAGTATTTATTGATAAGGATAATGTTACCATTGAATGGTCTGATTTGTAATCTGTTTCAATTTTTGATGTTTTTACCAAATTAATATATTAAGAGAAGAAATCTTAAGCTGAGTGAGAAGCTATTCCCCAAAGACGGTCTTTCAGTTTCATGAACTTTACTAAATATGACAACACAAATAAAATGCACAAACAGCACAACAAATCGACATATACATGAATCAAATTGAACCACAATAGAAGTAACTCAATGAAATGATCAGTCATACAAATGAGCCGCCTCGTGGGAAAACCAACAATGTGGGTTCTGAACAGGTCCGACACAAACCGACCTGTACAAGCACAGAAAAGAGCTAGAAGCTTGAAATTTCGGATTTAAGTAGAAGAGGAATTGAACTACCCGAGTAGCGAAAACAAAGGCGCTGATCAGCTTCGCGGTTATCGCGAAGCTGATCTGCGTCTTTGTTTTCGCCTATGCAGATTGTTGGTTTTCCCATGAGGTGGCTCAAATATAACTCGAAGCTTGAAGAGATAAAAGTAAGCAATGATCAGGAAATGGCGAATTAAGAAATAAATATCCACTCCAAAAACAAAGGTGGAAAAAACTAAATTGACAATCAGGTACTTACACAAAGAGAACCGTAAGCCGGGGTGAACAGCTATTTCCCAAAAAGATGGCCACTCAGTGACGCGGGCTTAACTGAATATATTGAAAACATACATAAGATGCAAACAGCACAACAATTCAAGGCCAATACATAAGACAATTAGGACCACAACAGATGTATCGCCTTATAACGGCCAGTAATATAAAATTACTGGAGGGGGACTTAGATCGATTGTACAGGTGCCTAACCTCACCACAGCTTCTGCAGTGGTTCACAACATTAAGTTAGTTGTTCGATCCTCGTAGTAATATAAAATTACTGGAGGGAGGGGGTCTTAGATAGATTGTACAGGTGCCTTACCTCACCACAGCTTCTGCAGTTGTTCACATCACAGACAGACAAATAAATTAAAATAAATACCATGATGAATCGGTTAAACTCTGGTTTAAGTGCCAAACATTGCCCTCAACGTCTGCAGTACATTAAAATATTTAGGTCCTTTGCGGTAGTTGAGTGTACAACATAGGGGAAACAGTTATTTCTTTGGTGTACCGGAATTTCTTAACGTCAATTACCCATTCGATGTTTTCGGTCTTCTCACTTTAAAGTTTCGATAGCACGTGCTTCTTTATGTTTTTGTCAGTTCTTGTATTGAATATTGTTTAGTTTTCACTTTGGATGAACTTAGTTCTTAGTTCAATATCGTGGCACCAGCCTCGAAATTTCAGCATCATTATACTCCATCAGCACAAGCTCCTGTTTTACAAACTTGAGTCAGTGTAGTAACAATAGCTTACCCTCACATTGTATACTTGTATCTGTATATTTGTATCGTTGAAATTTATTTTCATATTGTAGACTTCCTCTTCTGGGTAATTGGCATAGGGGACAGATTGTGTCTTTTTCAATGTCATTCCATCGGCCTTTCATTCAGCATTTTCACAGCTTTTTTGTCCGTGTACATTTAGTGCTTAATTTGGGTCCGAAATATGGCCATATACTCAATGTCATACTATCTTTTATTTCCAGCAACAGTCTAAAAATGAAAAATCTTCCAAGAAGTGCATAATTTCTATGGTTTTGACAGATGTCAAACAGTAAAAAATAGTAATAATAAGATAATATTGTTTCTAGTCTGCAATGCCTTTGCACATGGCTTGGGTACTTTTAAGCATATTTTGACTGTCTGTCAAATAGTACGTTGCCCTTTACATTTTCATTGTTCTGTAGCCACCCTGACCAGCAGACCCTATTATTCCACTCACAAATACTTTAAATCAATGTTTGTTTACATTTTGCTTCATGTACACGAACTGTCATTTTACAAGGTCGCCGCGAGAGGGCGCTCGATATCCACCAATCTATTTTTTTATGCCATTTACCCTTAAAATAACCGAATATTCTCCGACCGGCATTTTATTCAAGAGATGCACTCATCTAGCATCCGATCTAGGCCTTTGCATAACCTTATGGCCAATATTAGGACCGATTTTCATCCTTAAATGTCCGATTGGAAAGCGGGTCAACTTTGGTAAAACCCCCTATTCACCTGCATTATTCCGATATGTCGATCGATCATCCAGGATCTTTGGCCATAATCGAAGTATTCCTGTGTGCTCCTTCGACTGCTATATGTAACTCGGTTTCTAAAGTCATATTTAATCCATAAGACCTGATTTTGTTGTCACAAATTGAATATTGGCTCTATTGAAACTTCCAAGATGGCGTCATCGTCTTCTCCGTTTCCATTGGCTCATCCGGATACCTCGGACTTTTCCATTCAAATGCATTAGCTTTAAGTCACATGATCGCCAAGGTCGTGAGGTTGTCGTTCGATGACGTCACAAAGTCACGTGGATTTTTGACTATATAAGCGGGGTGTTCCGCAGTCAGTCGGGACATTGTGTTTTTACACGCCTCCCGTACAGATCTCAATAGAAAACAGTCATGTGACTGTTACAATCAAAAACAGTCATAGGACTGTTTTAGCAAACCAATCCTGAACATTCAGAGAGAGCAATCTTGACTGCTTTATTAGACTGTTCTGGACTGTTTTAGGCTAGGCAGAGAAATCATGACTGTTTTAAGGTCTGATACTCTCTGTGACTGCTTAAGCAGTCAGGACTGGTTTTACAGAATAGAACAGAACAGAATAGAGATAGTTCTAAGAGTACCAATGCACTTTATGACTGTTTTTCTCAGAAACTGTTCTTGCAAGCTTCTGGACTGTTTTGGCAGCTCTGAATGACCAGGACTGTTTTTAGCCATCTTACTCTTTTGCAGGCCTCACTCTTCTGAGTAGAAAGTATTCTTATATTTATCAAATTAATTAATACAGTCAAAAGATCCACACTCACCTTGTCTAGATCTTCCTTAAGATGTCTGGTAAACGCATAGAGAAGCCCTTTGGAGACGAGGTTATTATGTTTTTGTTGTAAATACAGTTCCCCACCCATTCATTTTTGCACTTTGAACATTTTCTCTCCAATCAGAACAGTCATGAATTTTTACTTACCTTATCTAGGTGGATATCTAGTTCTCTCTCTCTGCGCTTAGATTCATGGAATTTATTTTATAATACTAATTTTGAAAGATAGAATTCTAATTATCTTACCATTCTTGATTATTTGTCTTCTATAAATTATAAAGTATGTTGGGTAAACTCTAGAAACAAGAAATATTAGTTCCTTCTCATTCCTAACCCTCTAGTCATTTCCATCATACACAAAGCGGATCCACATTGTGGCTCCCCTGGAAACCAGACTGCCTTATATCATACAATCCTGACAGACTGTAGAACCAGTAAGCCATACTGGTTAGGCATTAGATGAAGTGGTTGTGAATTAGATCACCTGGTCAAGCATTAGAGTGTCTCATATTTTATTTTC
The DNA here is from genome assembly GCA_964017185.1 of Rugalucina vietnamica. Classification (NCBI taxonomy): domain Eukaryota; kingdom Metazoa; phylum Mollusca; class Bivalvia; order Lucinida; family Lucinidae; genus Rugalucina; species Rugalucina vietnamica. Next base: position 67,132,944 of record OZ024872.1, read on the forward strand.
CAGTGAAGATACAAACCAGACTATATTTGTGAGCTACAATTTGGTGTCACAGATTGGGATAAAATATAACAGCTTCTTGATCTGCTTTCCTGTACTACAAGAATTGCAAGGATAGAAATAAATGAACACAGAAAAGAATGAACACAGATATATATGTATTTTATTTTAACAGAACTGGTTTATTTTAAATTCACATCATCATAACAGATGCAGTAAAATATTATATTCATGTAATATCAACACTACAGAGAGTCATTCACTTTGTCGATGATATCTGTATTACCCCATACTAGTCCATAAATTGTTGTTCATCCTTCTTGACACCTGAAAGTAGAAAACAGAAGTTTTCTTTAAACCTTTGTGTATGGTAGTTGTGACTAGAGCTCAAAAGAAATTATTATTGACAATGGCTGAAAACATGGCCGATCAAGACCCTCAACTTCCAAATCCAGAGATACTGGATGACAGTAGCGATAATGAGTCAGTCCGCTCAAATGAAGCAGATAACACACAAGACCTATCTCGACTGGAAAACCAGTTAAAAAATGAAATGGGTGCAATTGCCGCTCAAGTGAAAGAAACAGTTTTAGGCTTAAATCAGCAAATGGAAACAAAATTTTCCGAACTTGACAAACAGATACACAACTTAGAAATACACTTACAAGACCAAAATAACAATCAAAGTATAGGTCAACACTCCAGAAATAGTACCAGTATACACACCAGTCTTAATGACCATTTGAACACACCCAATTTGCCTTGTACTGTATCCTCTAACAGCACCGAAAGTTCGGCTAGTCATGCTCCTGCTGATCCTGAATTTCGTAGCTCAAATTCAAACAATGGTATTCCCACCCACCAACAGTCAAGGGCAGATAATTTCATAAAGCTTAAACCACAGAATTTTTCTGGTACTGATGACGATTTTGAAGACTTTTTGACACAGTTTGAGATTACTTCAGAAATCAATGGCTGGGACTACAAATCAAAGTCACTATACTTAGCAAATTGCTTGACTGGAGTTGCAATAACTGCAGATCTACAAGTCGTCCGCCGCCTCCGAGCCGGGTACCATTCTCTCCAGCTTTGTCCGACTTGTAGATTGCTGTGTACAAAAATGGATCAAAATCCGCGCAGAGATTTAATGCGCGCCTCTAGCAAAGTAACTAAGCAACTCTCATAAAAGAAATTTTGGTTCCAACTCAAAAAATCCTTCGGTCAGCCTTGTGTGTATTTGAAAGAGTGTGATTCAAAGTATTTTTCGAGAAGGTCCCTTTAAAAGAGGACTACCTCTTGATTATTTTTCCGCCGTCGCGGCTTTTCGATAACGTTGCTAACAAAGTCACGTGTTCGGTGCGACTACTAAATTTAACCCATTCATTTTTGTTCGCCGCCATCACAGACGAATTGAATCGATGAAACGACAAATGTTCAGTTTTATTCAATGTTTTAATAAATTTCACAATGATTTAGCTCAAAGAAATGTTACATTTTGGATTTGACACACGCTACAGTGTTTGATGAGGTAAGGAAATCACGTTTTGACGCAATTCCAGTTGCAAAACCAGAAATTCTGAACTTTGACAAAGTCTTTGTTTTTTTCTTTCCTGTCAAATTTTCGATTCTTCTTTAATAAATAGAAGACAAAACTGATGTGTGCTATTAGGGCACAAGCAAGACCCACTCAAAATCCAGGAGCGGATTCACGATCTCCCATGCCAAGCACAAAGTCCATCCATTACATTGCTGTTGATTTTTTTTTTTACTCTTCCATAAAATAGAGCTACTGTCTGTACACATTCTTGCAGAAACTGCTTTTTTCAAAATCTCAATAATTTTTCTAGATCTATTTAAACTCAAAGTGAGGCGGAGCAGGCTGTCCATCATTGGGACTCCGGAGGCCCCCGTGGCTGTGTGGTCATGAGCGCTGACATTTCATTACTGCACTTAACCATTCGATCATCTCACTGCTGTGTCTGGTATGGGTTCGAGCCCCGCTCTGGCCACATGTGAGACACGCCAAGTTCTACTTGTGGGCATGTCAGGTTTTTTTTCTCGGGATTCTCCCGTTTTCACCCCACCTACTGATTGGCCCATCTCATATGAGCTGAAATAATCTTGAAAGGGATGTTAAACTGAATCAAAAAAAAATTCGGTCTACCCATTACGCTGAAAGGCACTCCAATATACAGAATCAGACTTGGAAAGTGCGTTGGTTGGACTGAGGTGGAGCAGACACCATGAACTACCCTTGAATCCCCAATAATGATACATGTACATGTATCACTTTGTATCCCCGCACCCCCGGGGGGCCAGAAATAAAGGGAGTTAGAGGGGGTCTGGTCACAGATCACAGAGATTTAAAACAAAAAATCACAAATCACAGTTTTCAAATGATGATTTCACAAATCACAGACAATGCATTTTCGTAATCACAGACAATTCAGCAATGTTGCCAATGTTTTTGCACTGTATTGACTCAGTTACTAAAAGATAACTATTCATATCAAAGGAATGTGCCATTTTAACGCATTATTTCATAGTTACTTGTAAAATGAGACCATCTTAGCCTTACATTACATGTATGGTAGAGACTCTTGCCTTTTCATTGTGGTGCAGAGGAAAATGGAATCATTTTACTATAAACTGCCTAAAAAGTATAGCAAAAACCTCTATTTAAACGTTAATATGATATGCATCAGTATTTTATTCTGGTGTTGGTCAGTTTATTAACAGCTTTAAAATATAGTCTCAAACCTCAAATGAAAATGTTAATTCTATGCATGATAGTGCAATAGCTTTATTTCTGTTAGTCATCAGACCTGTCAGCCACAAAATGTTTAAGTACATGTAATTCAAAAGTGCCAAGTTGCAAAGGGTATGAGATGGGGTATACTTATTGTTGAAAGAGGGGTTCGGCAGATCACCCCCGACATAAGAAAATTTGATTATTCTTGAGGTTTAGGGATGGGATTTTAATGCACTTTTAGACAATTGGTTTTACAATCACAAGGAATGATGATAATCACAATTCACAGATTTCAAAATTTACAAATCACAGATCACAGGGATTTAAATTTGTGTTTAACACATCACAGAAAATACCCCTGTCACAAACCACAGAGTGAAAAAATCACAGACTTTAAAAAGGCCAGTCACACGTCACAGAAAAGGGTCCACCGTCCTAACCCCCCCCCCCCCCCACCCCCCTTAACCTTGAAGGGACATAGCGGGATAATGTACCAGAGTTTAATCTCTGATGTCTTGGCAGTGTTGGGGATGTGCAGGGGTTTTAATTTCCCACCTAAACACTGTCACATTATTGTACCAGTCATTTGTACCCACTGTCCACCCCCCACCTACGGGGAGGGGTGGGGGATAGCCCCAGAGGAGGCATGGATACAAATGACTGGTGCATTAAATATGAATGTCACAGGAGTTACTGCGAAGCTGATCTGCACCTTTGTTTTTGACATTTTGCATATGCAAAATGTTGGTTTTCATATGATGCGGCTCACTTTGATGTTAAGTGTTATGCAGATTGTATAGAAAAGTATGCAAATTCAGATAATTCAAACTAATCAGTCTGTGTTGGCTTTTCAGATTAATGTATGGAAGACAGCAGCAGCTCAAGAAGGAAGTCCAACATCTCTGTGAACTGGAGATTTCATTGTGAAAGGTATATGTATGGCATGTTTTTCTTTTGCTGATTTTGAGACCCTTTAATTCAACAGAGCATTGTGTATGTTTCCCTACCCCTAACAAACATGCTATCACCCAAGCCATACATGTCACACATGTACATGCAAAAACATGCTGATCTAGTATTGATAGTTGTATCAATCATGTCAGTTATCTTGAATGACAGCATTAGCCATAGGTAGACTAGTACCATTTGATTATACCCTGTGTTGGTTGATTTTGTGTGTTTCACGGTCTTAGCTAACATCATTTTGATGAAGAGAGGGCATTCTGACGTTGTAAGATTTACCAGAAATAGTGTTTATTTTGAAAGAGGTAAGTGGTCTCTATATCTAGACTGCCATTGCAAGAACTTATGAATTTTTGCAGATTGTAATTACACTACCCATATCTGTTTTCATATACATTGTAGACTCAGTGGAAGGCTTGGCATAAAGGCAGAGGATGCCATATTGAAGACGCGGATGTATCGACATTGAATGCACGCAATGCATGATGTGAATGAGAAAGTTACATGTACTTTCATTTGATGGTAAGTATACTTCAATTACTTTTGATATTGAAGTTTTTGGGTATAACAGGATCTGGCACAGAAAAATATTTTCAATAAATTCCATAAATGTAGATGTATATTTCAAATACATGTATCTGGTCCAGGACAGAATCCAACAAAAAATTTTGTTCAAATTTTATATGTATGCCTTGAGCTTATGGAATAAAAACATTGCATTATGATGTCAATATCTACTCTTGTAAGTTCTGTTAGCTTTTAGTAGTAAGCTTCATAAATCATGTTTAAAACAATTTCAAGAACTTCAAATTCTTCAACTTGACAAAAATCTTTTTTTTTTTTTTTTTTTTTTTTTTTTTTTTTTTTTTTTTTTTTTTTATCTCTTTTAACATATAAAAGTAAGAAATAAGTTCTGCAGTCAGGGTTTCAATCTGCAAAATTATCTCTACTTCTGTGTATGGGCATCAGAAAGCTTCAAAACAGTCATACATTCAAATGATATGAGCCACTGCATGAGAAAAACAACAATTTGCATAGGCAAAAACAAAGGTGCAGATCAGCTTCGCAGTAACTGCTTGGATAGTACATTCCTTCTTAAATATGAAATATCAAGCTTCTAGCCTGCTTCTGTGACTGTACTGCCTGGTTTGTGTCGGGCTTGGTGAGATACCCAAATTGTTGGTTTTCTAATGCACAGGCTCATATATAAAGAATTATTTGCCATTTTTCAGCACCTGTAGTGCAGCTACTACAGTGTACAGCTAACAGATGTAAAGCATCATTCTGAATCAACCAAGTACATTTTAGAAGCAGCTATGGGCCTGCACAGAGCAAGAAGACCTGCGGGATCAACAAGGTCAACAAGTAGCTGTGGACACACAATTTGCAGGGCTTTTTTTTTAGCTCACCTGAGCCCAAGGCTCAAAAGGTGAGCTTATAGGATGGCCATGCTCCGGCGTCCGTCTGTCGTCATTCACAATTTCAAAGTTCTTATTCTCTGAAACTGCTTGACCAATCAAATCCAAACATCATGTGGAGCATCCTTAGTAAAGGGGAATGAAAGTCTATATAAATGGTCCAGGTCACATGACCAAGATGGCCTCCATGCCCATACATGGTAAAAACCATAAAAAAAAATTCTTCTTCTCTGTAACCGGTGGATAGATTTCAATGAAACTTGGTATGTAACATTGGGGACTCATTGACCATCATAGTTTATATAAATCATGACCTTTGGTTGACCTTGACCTATTTTACGGCAAGCTCAATTTAGGTTACATAGGCTTTTCAATGGAAAATATTGAAAACATTGAATTTTTCAGGAAGTTTTGTAGCCTGTGACCTGAAAGTTGGTAGATACAGACAACATGTTGAGTCAATGAAGTGTTGTGAGTATAAAAGGTCAAGGTCATTTCTTGACCTTTGCTAAAGATCATTTACAAATTAAATGTAAAACTTAATTTGCTCCGTAACCACTTGACCAATTAAAGCTAATTTTTTATGTAGTATCCTTTGGATGGAAGAACAAAAGTTTATATAAATGGTCAAGGTCACATGACCAAGATGGCCGCCATGGCTATAAATAGCAAAAACCTTTGAAAGTCTTCTTCTCCAGAAGCAGAAGTCCTATGAGTTTGAACCTTGGCATGAGGCATCAGGGGGAGGAGCTCTACAAATTTTATATAAATCATGACCCTGGGATGACCTTGACCTACCGTATGGCAAGGTCAACATAGGTCGCCCATGCAATTGTCAAAATGTCATTTGAAGGGAAAAACTTTATGGACATGGACAAATGGACAGAACATTTATGATTCTGAAAAAAATTGACCATAGGCCCCAGGGGCAGGTCTGCTCCCACCCCCCAATATACTGTGTACTGTATATTACCATAATATTCAAAGATCTTCTGCTCTGAAACCGTTTGGCCAATCAAAGCCAAACGTCATGTGGAGCATTCTTAGATGGCCACCATGGCTATAAATAGCAAAGACCTTTAAAAAAGTTCTTCTCAAGAACCAGAAGGCCTTTGATTTTTGAAACTTGGCATCAGGGACAGGAGCTCTACAAAGTTTATTTAAATCATGACCTTGGGATGACCTTGACCTATTTTATGGCCAGGCCAACATATTTTGCCCATGTATTTGAATGGGGAAAATTAGTAAAATGTAATTAAATGCCATTATGGGGGAAACTTGCTGGGAGTATGCAAATGGACAGAAGATTCAGTATATGGGAAAAAATGTCCCCAGGGGGTTGTCTGCCCCTGCCCCTGGGCTATATATACATGTATATTACCATAATATTCAAATATCTTCTTCTCTGAAACCGTTTGGTCAATCAAAGCCAAACGTCATGTGGAGCAATCTTAGGAAGGGAGAATGAAAGTTTATGTAAATGGTCAAGGTCACATGACCAAGATGGCTGCCATGGCTATAAATAGCAAAAACCTTTAAAAACTTTCTTCTGCAGAACCGGAAGACCTATGATGTTGAAACTTGGCATGAAGCATCAGTGATTGGAGCTCTACAAAGTTTATATAATCATGACCCCTGGATGACCTTGACCTATTTTATGGCAAGGTCAGCTGAGGTAGCATATACCAGGTCTCAGGTGAGCATCTACAGGACCATTGGTCCTCTGGTTTAAGAGGGGGCCCACTGGCCCTGGCCGCCAGTAAATTTTGGTCTTGGGCCAGTTAAAATGTGGTGCAGCTGGTCCTCCCGGCCAGCTGAATTTTTCAGAAAAAAAAGTGTTTGTTCGAAATGATGCTGCTTATTCTCAAAGTGATTGTGCAAGAGTGATATAAATAGTTTAACCAACTGAATGTAGTGTTGGAAAGCTGTTGACTTATAATTACTGCAGTGACTGGCTACATTTAATAAGTATTGTGTACAAATAATTTATGTGCTGTTATGGCCAACTGTTTAGACGAAAAATCATCGTAATTTGTTTGTGCTAAATTTGTCTTGCAATGTGCTGACCTCTGTATCCAAAACAACTTCGACATGGAAAGAATAGTTGGGCCAGTTGAAAATTCAGAGTGCCGGTAGATTTTGAGACCAGTTGGCCCTCGGCACCAGTGGCATTTTGATAGTTAGCAAAACCCCTGAATTTGGTCATGTGAATCATGAAAATTGAAATACGGGTCTGTTCACATGTTCAGGCTTGTTTAATGGCAGTCAGCCTCAAAAGAAGCTAATTTGCTCCTAACAGTTTAATGTTACCAAGATGATAGACTATAGTGTGTTTGCTGGTGTATGATGGTGTTTTTTTTTTTTTTTTGTTGTTGTTGTTGTTTGTTTTTATTTTGTCATATTTTTGCAACTGCTTCTAACTGTAGATGACACAATTGAGCACTTTATTTGTCGCAAAAATGCAGCATAAATTTTGATACTTGATTGAAAAAAAAAAAAGTTTGGACCATTGAAAGCATTTTTAGCTCACCTGAGCCGAAGGCTCACAAGGTGAGCTTATAGGTTGGCCATGATCCGGCGTCTGTCCGTCCGTCGTCCGTCCGTCGTCCACAATTTCAAAGATCTTCTTCTCTGAAACCGCTTGGCCAATCTAGTTGAAATTTTATGTGAAGCCTCCTTGGGTAGTGGCATTTCAAGTTTGATCGCGAAATCCATGTCACATGACCAAGATGGCCGCCACGCCCATATATGGTAAAAACCCTTCAAAAATCTTCTTCTCCAGAACCGGTGGGCCGATTTCCACGAAACTTGGTATGTAGCATTGGGGACTTCAGCCCATCATAGTTTGGTAAAATGATGACCCTTGGATGACCTTGACCTATTTTACAGCAAGGTCAAATTTGGAAACAGGCTTTTACATGGGAAGAAGTGAAAACTATGGATTTTTTGAAAACTATTGCAGCCTGAGGCCTGAAAAGTGGTAGATGCAAACAACTAATGGAGTAGATGAAGGTATGTGATTAATATAGGTCAAGGTCATCTCTTAACCTTGGCCAGTCTGTTGTCCATACACACTTTTCAAAGATCTTCTTCTCTGAAACTGCTTGGCCAATCAAAGTGAACTTTTATGTGGAGCATCCATGGGTAGTTGACACGAAAGTTTGATCGCAAAATCCAGGTCACATGACCAAGATGGCCGCCACGCCCATATATGGTAAAAACCACTCAAAAGTATTCTTCTCCAGAACCGATGGGCCGATTTCCACGAAACTTGGTATGTAGCATTGAGGACCTCAGCCCATCATAGTTTGATAAAATGATGACCCTTGGATGACCTTGACCTATTTTACGGCAAGGTCAAATTTGGAAACATAGGCTTTTACATAGGAAAAAGTGAAAACTATGTATTGCAGCCTGAGGCCTGAAAAGTGGTAGATGCAAACAACTAATGGAGTAGATGAAGGTATATGATTAATATAGGTCAAGGTCATCTCTTGACCTTGGCCAGTCTGTTGTCCATACACACTTTTCAAAGATCTTCTTCTCTGAAACTGCGCGGCCAATCAAAGTGAAATTTTATGTGGAGCATCCATGGGTAGGGGAGACAAAAGTTTGATCGCGAAATCCAAGTCACATGACCAAGATGGCCGCCACGCCCATATATGGTAAAAACCACTCAAAAATCTTCTTCTCCAGAACCGGTGGGCCGATTTCCACGAAACTTGGTATGTAGCATCGGAGACCTCAGCCTATCATAGTTTGATAAAATGATGACCCTTGGTTGACCTTGACCTATTTTATGGCAAGGTCAAATTCACAGGGGTTTAGGTCCGTCACAGTGCGAGATGATTCTTTATGATATCAGCTACTGATTCTTTATGATAGCGTTACAGATTCTTTATGATTCTCTTAGCTCATCTATTGGTAGGTGATGAGAAACCGGCGTTTCTAAGGTTTTTGATGCCTGATATGATCTTTTTGGCACACATACATAGTATATATGAGCTGGAAATTGTCCTCCCTCGATTTTAGCAATGTTGGTATACAGGTTGAAAGTTAATGGGTGATTAAATCCTTAAAATGGTCAATTAAGCAAGGAAAATCGAAAATGAATATTAAAATACATAACACATCAAAACATTTTATAAACAGTTTAGAAATTTAACTAATTATCTATGAACTAACACTTTTCAATGCATGTAAATCTTCAAAGGAATTGTTTTGCAGACTTTTGTGTTTTAAAGCATCAAAAGTATCATAAAGAATCTGTGACAAAATTTTGTCACGGATTCCGTATGATACAAAATGATGGGTAACGGATTCTTGATGATATGTTACAGATTCTTTATGACACTCTTTTATCGAGATAAACTACCAATTATGAGGCCCTCCCAGGGTTTTGGGGGATTCAGGGAGAAGGGCTATCTATTTTCAGAGATTTGGGGAGAAGGGTCATTTATTTTAAGGGATTTTGGGAGAAAGCATAACTTTTTGGAGTTATAGGGAGCAGGGGGCTGAGGAAAACATTTTATGAGCTGGGGAGAAAGGTCATTTTTCTTTCAGGGAGCAGGGAGCAAAGACCTCCCCCCGAGAGGGGGGGAGGGGCAATAATTAATGTCTCTGATCAGGTTTATACTATGCGGTTCGGTAAACAAGTCATTATTTTATCAGGCAAACTGAGATTTGAGTATTTATTTTCAAATATTATGATATGGTTTGGTTAAGTTATGACTAGACGTCCCAGTAAACAAGTTTTGAGTCATGTTGGGACAAAGGGCCACCACTTCTTGTGTTTTAAACAATACTATAGATTCATGAACACAGCTTGCATGGTAGAGTTATGTCTAGAACCCAGGGCCACCCGCATCGGAGTCCTGTAGTCTACCCCTACGGCACTGCACTTCCTTTTTTAAATGAAATAAAGTCAAATTGAATTGAGGCTTAATGTCCCAGTCAACATTGTTTCAGTCATGTCGGTACAGAGCCAATTCTTCTTGGGTTTGACCAGTACTGTAAGGAGTTAATGTGTTTTGCTCAAGGACACAACACGGTGACGCCTGTGGGGATCGAACCCAGGACCTCTCTATTTGGAGTCTGACACTCTACCACTATGCCACCAGGCTCTGAAGTGAAGTCTGAATACTGAAACAGACTGGACTGTATCACGTGGAGTTGAATTAACCACTTAAATAATATTCATTTGAAAATGGTATTTTCAGTGAAAAGCAGCCACTTTTTCTAGTGATGATAGCGCACATGTTTTACTTGTTTGTAACTATCGTCTTTTTAGTGGTGCAGAAATTTAGTTATACGTAGGCCTACCTGCCATGTGATGTAGTGGCTTATTGGCGTGGTTTATTCAACCCCGGCCCATCACATACCCCTGGTTGTTATATTAAGTCAATAAGAATTCTCTAAACACGGCATATTATTGTTTTCATTCCAATACAAATAAGAACTTGCTTCTACTTAACACGCGTAGGAGAACATTTAAAAACCAGAGGACCAATGGTCCTGTAAACGCTCACCTGAGACCTGAGATATATACATGTACCAATAAACTTGTTTGACTAGAATGGTACAGTGCATGTATATATTCCTAGGGCAGGGTCAGAATAACTCCTGGAGTCGATGTCTTTTTCAAATCATAAAAAATTCAGTCCATTTGCCAATTAACTGCAAGTTTTGTCCTTCAAATGACATTTTAACAATTTTCTCCATTCAAATGCATGGGCGATCTAAGTTGACCTTGCCGTGAAATAGGTCATGGTCATCCCAGTGTCATGATTTATACAAATTTTGTAGACCTCCGTTCCTTAATGCTTCATGCCAAGTTTCAAAATCATAGGCCTTCTGGTTCTGAAGAAGAAGATTTAAAAACAAAATTGCTATTTATAGTCATGGCGGCCATCTTGGTCATGTGACCTTGACCATTTATATAAACTTTCATTTCCTCTTCCTAAGGATGCCCCACATAAATTTTTGCTTTGATTGGCTAAGCAGTTTCTGAGAAAAAGCTGTTTTAATATTATGATCAACTACATGTATATAGCTCCGTGGCAGGGGCAGACAACCCCTGGGCCTAAAATATTTTCATAAGCATAAAAAGGTACAAGTAGGCAAAGATCAGGAAAACGCGCAATCAGCAAAAGATTCCCACTCCAAAAACCCGAGGTGGGAAAAAACCAAACTAACAATCAGGTACCTATACCATGAAAACATTTCGTAAGCCGAATGAGCAGCTATTTTCCCAATAGGTGGCCAATCAGTTACCTTAACTTAACTAAATCTAACTTATCTAAATAAATCTTCTTTCTATTTGCTCATTCCTAGCAAGTTTTCTGCCATTTAATTACATTTTCCTATTTTTTCCCATTCAAATGCATGGGCGACCTAAGTTGACCTTGCCGTAAAATATGTCAAGGTCATCCCAGGGACATTATTTATATAAACTTTGTAGAGCTCCATTCCCAGATGTTTCATACCAAGTTTCAAAATCATAGGCCTTCTGGTTCTGAAGAAGAAAATTTTTAAACGTTTTTGCTATTTATAGCTATGGCGGCCATCTTGGTCATGTGAGCTTGACCATTTATACAAACTTTCATTCTCTCTTCCTAAGGATGCTCCACAAAAAGCTTGTCTTTGATTGGCTAAGCGGTTTCAGAGAAGATGATGTTTCAATATTATGGTCATGTACATGTATAATAGCCCCGGGGCAGGGGCAGACAACCAACTGGGCCCAAAATATTTTTTAAACATAAATCTTCTGTCCATTTGCTCATTCCTAGCAAGTTTTCTGCCATTTAATTACATTTTCCTATTTTTTCCCATTCCAATGCATGGGAGACCTAAGTTGACCTTGCCGTAAAATAGGTCAAGGTCATCCCAGGGTCATGATTTATATAAATTTTGTAGAGCTCCATTCCCAGATGCTTCACACCAAGTTTCAAAATCATAGGCCTTCTGGTTATGAAGAAGATTTAAAAAAAAATTGCTATTTACAGCCATGGGGGCCATCTTGGTCATGTGACCTTGACCGTTTATATAAACTTTCATTCCCCCTTTCCAAGGGTGCTCCACATGAAGTTTGGCTTTGATTGGCCTAGCGGTCTCAGAGAAGAAGATGTTTGAATATTCTGGTCGAATACATGTATATTGCCCCGGGGCAGGGGCAGACAACCCCCCAGGGGCTAAAAATTTCCATTAACATTAATCTTCTGTCCATTTGCCTATTCCCAGTAAGTTTTACCCATTAAATAGCATTTTGCCATTTTTTCCCATTCAAATGCATTGGCGACCTCAGTTGACCACGACATAAAAAAGATGAAGGTCATCTTAGGGTCATGATTTATATAAACTATTATGGGCCCGCATCCCCGATGCTACATACCAAGTTTCGTGGAAATCTGCCCACTGGTTCTGTAGAAGAAGATTTCTAAAGGTTTTTGCTATTTATAGCCATGGCAGCCATCTTGGTCATGTGACCTGGACCATTTATATAAACTTTTGTTCCCCCTTCCTAAGGATGCTCCACATGAAGTTTGGCTTTGATTGGCCAAGCGGTTTCAGAGGAGAAGATCTTTGAAATTGTGGACGGACGAAGACGGACGGACGGACGGACGACGGAGCATGGCCATCCTATAAGCTCACCTTGTGAGCCTTCGGCTCAGGTGAGCTAAAAATGAATAAAAAAAACCCCACAGCTGTTAGTATTACATTCTACGATAGATCTACAAGATGTCATTTTAACATTGCAGGAAGCAGTTGATGTATCATGCTCCAGCAAAGTTTAACATCCCTGGCCCTGATGCATTCAACCTGTGATTCATTCAAATCCCTGACTCCCAAAACACACCTGTCGCACCTGCAAGCAGAACTTGGCTTGTCTCACAATTACCCAGTGCGGGACTTGAACCCACACCAAACACAGCGCTGAGATGATTGAGTGATTATGAAACTAATATAATTTAGATATCTTATATACTAAATGAGAGATCTGCTATACCTAAATAATACATCTTCTTCACAAGATAAATCAAGATATCTTCCTAACAAGATTAATCAAGATATCTACTTTGGTTTATTAGACATCTTTATTGCTAAACTAGGTATCTTTATTAGCAAATAAGATATCTAAATTGGTAAAACAAATATCTTATATACATTGGTCAATAAGATATCTTTTACGGTAAATTAGATATCTTAATAAGAAAAACGATATCTTAATCTATACAATATATCTTAATTGAGGCTATAAATTAAGATATCTGTATTGACATAGTAAATATCTTATTTAAGTAAAAGAAATAGGTTGTGATTGGGCGAAATAAATAAGATATATTATAAACTAAAGGTGTCTTATTTGTTTACCTCATAAAGATAGCTAATAAAGGATACAAGATAACTTTTTTGTAAATAAGATATCTTATTTGTCTAAAACCATATCTACTTAAGCATATTAGATATCTTATGTAATAAAGATATCTTATATACTCAAGAAGATATCTTATTTGACAAATATAAAAAGCTGATATGTTAACATAGATATCTATACAACTATTTCAGATATCTCAAATGCTGATTAAGATGTCATATTAAGAAAACAAATCTTATATCTTATATCATAATTGCTATATCAGATGTCTTTATGACAAATTATGAATTAAGATATGTTATATACTTTTTACAAATAAGATATTTAATATAATTTTTAAGATATCTTATTTGTCAATTTAGATATCATTTTTACAAATAAGATATCTATAAGCCTGAATGATATCTAAATATACTATATAAGACATCTAAATTAACATTGCGGATATCTAATATTAACATTTTGTATATCTAATATAATTAAATGCATATCGTATTTGCTATATAAGATATCTTCTTTATAATAGATATCTAATAAATTAAAGTAAATATCATATTTATTAAACAAGATATCTAATATTGCATAACAGATATCTGCTTTCTTCAATAAACAGTAAATTGGCTTGCCATAGAAATGAGATCCTGAAACAGCAGTGAAAGGAATGTGGATCTGTTTCAAATAATCAATACTCGTTAGTGGCCTTGAATATTTGTATTTCCTGAATTCCAGTCTGGCAGTAAATGTTACCTCTCCCAAGTGGCACCGAAAAGGAAAAAAAGTATGCAATGATGATGATTAACGGAAATGGTGCAATCAGAAATGCCCACTCCGAAAACCAATGTGAAAAAAACTACATTGACAATAAGGTACTATACCTTAGGGAACATTTTGTAATCTGAGTGAGTAGCTTTTTCCCACTAGGCAGTCACTCAGTTATCCAAACACGAAAACATACATAAGGTGACATAGCAAAGCGGTAAGGTGGTTAGAAATGGGATCAATGCGCATCCTTGTGAGACCAAAAACAGAAAAAATGTAAAATTGTACACACATGAATACTACTTATACGATTGTCGGTCTCACTGATTGAAAAAAAAAAATGAATTGATTTTAACAAAAAGTTAAAAAAATAAATAAATAATAGTGTTTTGTGATATACACAAATATACAACAAGGTTCTACATTAATCACAATTATTAATTGGTCTGTGATAAATCTGATCGAATTTTACACTGCACATCATATTTCTTGCAGTGTGGGGTTGATAAAAAACACAGTTCATTGGTGGACCATGGGTCCAAATCTGCATTTAAAGTTGTAGAACATCATAAATTTGCTTTAAATCATAAAGAATCTGTAACATTTATCATAAAGAATCAGTAACATATATCATAAAGAATCCGTTACCCACATTTTGATATCATACAGAATCTGTAACGTATCATCAAGAATCCGTAGCATGCAAAAAAATGAAAAAGGGTTATAACGCAGGGTAATGTAGAATTTGAAGGTCCACATATCACTTTTATTAACTGTTTCAATGTATCCGAACATTTTTGCTTAGGAATTCACATAATTATACCGAATTGCCATGTTTTTCATATTTGCTCAATTTATCTAATTGGTTTTATTTTGAAACCCTAACATGTAGAATATATACATATATTATCATGAACCATGCTCCTAATATGTCTCCTGACAAAATTTAGATCTACAACTATCTAAAATTACCATTTTTTAGCTGTTTGCAATTGGGAGTATCAATCCTTGTCAAGAATCCGTAGCATTTGTCAAGAATCCGTTACCTAATATCATCAAGAATCAGTAGCTGATATCATAAAGAATCACTCACACTGTGACGGACCTAAAACAGTGTGAAATTGGAAACATAGGCTTTTACATAGGAAGAAGTGAAAACTATGGATTTTTTTAAAACACAGACCGAGGCCTGAAAAGTTGTAGATGCAAACAACTAATGGAGTAGATGAAGGTATGTGATTATATCCCTGGCATTTATGCCGACGGGTATATAGTTTTCGCTTTTCCGTTTGTCCGTTCGTATGTTCGTTCGTTCGTTCGTTAGTTTGTTTCTTCGTTCGTAATTCCGGAACGTTCGTAGAATTTATGTCAAAGTTTTGGTTAAAGTTTCTCTAGAGGTGTATATCTCATGAACCAATGGTCAGAAACTATTCATATTGGGACCATAGGTACCCTATAGGGTTTGCTTTGTTTCCTTGAGTTCGGACCCCAGGGTCCATGCCCGGGGGTGGGGCTGGAGGTCAAAATCTAGGTCACCTTTAAAATGTGCTGTTTACGATGTTAATGTTTCTTCTCTTAAGTTCATATCTTAACGAACAATCATAGGAATGTATTCTTATATAGTTCATAGATACCCTTTAGGGTTTGCTTTCATATTCAATGTCACCAAATCCTGGTTACCGTCCCCAGGGGTGGGGCTAGAGGTCAAAATCTAGGACACATTTTTATATGATATATACCATGATAAACTTTCTGTAAGTCTGTTTTCTTGACATCCACTAAGTCTTGCCAGAACGCATTCATACTTAGACCATAGGTACCATGTAAGATTCAGACTCTAGGGTCTATGTGCGGGGGGGGGGGGGGGGTACATGCTGGGGGTGGGGCTAGAGGTCAAAATCTAGGATATCTTTTTTTTTTTTTTTTTTTTTTTTAAGAATGACATTCTAATTTCATTTCAATCTAGGACTGAGGACCTGACCCAAAATGTCCGCGCTTATGTCCTAGATTGGGTATACACGTCAGCTCTGTATACCGCTCTAAAATAGATATGTCATTCTAAAACTACACTTCCCCATGTTTGTATGTAAAGTACTTTACACTGCTTATTTCTAAAATGTACTTGATGAGGGTGCTGTCTTTCGTTGGTGATGTGAGGTTCAATGTCAGGGGTGAGCATGTGCCGGGTTGTTTAGGTAGGGGGTAGGGAAGGGGGCTTGGTGGTTTCTAAAATGTACTTGATAAGGGTACTGTTTTTTGTTGGTGATGTGAGGTTCAATGTCAGGGGTGAGCATGTGCCGGATTGCTTAGGTAGGGGGTAGGGAAGGGGGCTTGTTGGCTATCAGCCGGGGGTATACGTGCCTCTCAAGGCACTTTTTCTAGTTAATATAGGTCAAGGTCATCTCTTGACCTTGGCCAGTCTGTTGTCCATATACACTTTTCAAAGATCTTCTTCTCTGAAACTGCTTGGCCAATCAAAGCGAAATTTTATGTGGAACATCCATGGGTAGGGGAGACAAAAGTTTTATAGCGAAATCCAGGTCACATGACCAAGATGGCCGCCACGCCCATATATGGTAAAAACCACTCAAAAATCTTCTCCAGAACCGGCAGGCCAATTTTCATGAAACTTGGTATGTAGCATTTGGGACTCCAGCCCATCATAGTTTGTTGAAATGATGACCCTATGATGACCTTGACCTATTTTACGGCAAGGTCAATTTTAGAAACATAGGCTTTTACATGGGAAAAGGCGAAAACAAACTGTTGCAGCCTGAGGCCTGAAAGTTGCTAGATGCAGACAACTAATGGAGTCATTGAAGGTAAGTAATTACTGAAGGCCAAGGTCATGTCTTGACCTTGGCCCAAGGTCATTTAAATATCAAAATTAAAATTATGGTTTTCTCAGAAATCACTGGGTTTGGAAACTATTGCAGCCTGAGACCTGAAACTTTGCAGATGCAGACAACTTATGAAGTCAGTAAAGGTGTGTGAGTATTCAAGGTCAAGGTCATTTCATTATGACTTAATACTCCAAGATCAGGCTTCAGGTGAGCGTTCTCAGGACCAATGGTCCTCTGGTTCAATAGTGATTTTCTGTACAAAAACTTATGGTTGGAAAGCAATTTTACTATTTTCCCACATTTTGAATGCTAAAAAAATGTTGCACCCTATGGGCGGTTTGCCTTTATTACGTCAGGATGAACATTTGTCACCAACATGACAGGCATATGTACTAGCCGGGTTTCGAACCCACAACCTATTGATTGCTAAGCGAATACACTATCCATTACACTACAGCTGCTGTCTTGGTATTTGATTACTATTGCTCATATTCAATATAAGATGACACAAATGACCCTTATTCTTAAAGACCAAATACTCGTGATCAAATAAATTTGTTTTGAAAAGTATGCATTTTCATGATCATCAATGCAAAATACCTATTCTTTTCCTTTTTTATTTGATTCAGTTTAACGTCCCTTTCAAGATTATTTCAGCTCATAAGAGACGGGCAGTTAATAGGTGGGATGACACAGAGGTGAGATGATCGAGTGGTTAAGTGCAATAATGAAATATCAGCGCTCTAAACCACTCGGCCACACCTATTCAAAATTTATGTCGGCCATAAAAGCTTAATATGCTGACTGATTTGCAAAATGTTTGCAGGTCCTCTTAGGACAAACTAAGGTTAATATCTTGATCAGAAAAAATACGCCTAAAGTCCTACAGACTAACATAATTGGCAAAGATTTATTATCAGGTTTGACAGTTTAATATTTCTGGGCAATGCATGTGAACAATTTTCTGCTTTTTGAATGTAAAGTTGTTTAAGTGTAGTGCAACCAGTACTTGTACAGCCCACACTTTCCTATGCACAGACATAGTTTCCCATGAGTATGTTAGAATTAAGCATTTTCATGAGAAAACCAACACTCTTGATTTGAAAACCAACAACTAGCTCTGACACAAATTAGGCTGTGCAGAAACAGAAGCTGACTAGAGGCTGACAATTTTAGATTTAGAAAGTAGTACTTTCTAAATCATTACAGGGATAGTACAATGCCACTACTAAGTAGTGGCATTGTACTATCCCTGTAATGAAAACAAAGGTGGTGATCAGCTTCACAGTACCATGAAGCTGATCTGCGCCTTTGTTTTTGCATATTCCAAATGTTAGTTTTCCCATGACCTGGCTTAGAAGTATGTGCAGTATTATTTCAACTACTTTTTTTCCAAAAAGAAAATATAGGCCATTTCTTTTTCTTTTATATTCACAGTCATGCATGTACCTCATTAGTTTGATTAGAAATATTTGCCTACATGTATATATCTGTGTCAGATGGAACATTTTATTATAAGAACATACAAAATATTGAACATTTCCTAACATAGTTAAAAACTTACATATGATGATTATGAATAAATCATTATGATCTTAACTTGGAAAAAGTTGGAACGGCAAATTTCTTTTGGCTTGTCTATGTGTAAGTGTGTGTGTATGTCTGTTTGTCACTTTTTTTTTTAAACCTTTGAATGTTGCATGCCATGGTTTTGAAAATTCATGCAAAATAACTGATCGATATTTTTTGCTGCAGAGTTATGTCCCTTTGAATACAAAATCTTGTGTGCACGATTCATTGTATCTCAAAATATGTCTGTGATAGAGCCTTCATATTTTGCATACTGACCTTTTTAACTTTTGAGAACTTTTCCTTAAATTTTGACAAAATTACAGAATTTTGATTGATTTTTCTACTTTTTGGTGAAATTTGAAACTTTGAATGGTGAATGCTAGGGTTGTGAAATTTGATATACAGATTCCTCATGAAAAAAAAAAAGTTGACCCCATATTTTTTTCGTGTCCAAGTTGTTCCCCTTTTCTGAGTTATGTCCCTTTGAAACCAAATTTTGAAAAAGATATCTCAAAATGTATTTTAGCTACAGGCTTCATATTGGTATACTGGTTGGGGCTGAAGAGTAGTCTGAGTGGATCACCTGATTTACTGTCAAACTGAGACAGAATTCCAGAATTATGAACTGTTTACTCTATTTTCAACTTTCCTACAAAAAGCCAGCATTCTGTTTCTGGAACAAGGGCAAAACAGAGGAAATACAGCTGCTACACCAGGAAATTTCACTTTATACAATTGAAATAAATGAATCATAAAGACTGTACCAGGTTAAGGGCAATCATACAGTTGGGGGCATAGCATTTTACAAACAATCATTTCTAGATTACCGTATTCATTCTAATTAGCGCACAGTGCGCTTAACTTTTCAAAATTATTTAAAGTTAAGGTAACAAAATATCATTCTAATAAGCGCACACTATGAACCAAACCAACACATTAACTTACAAAATAAACATGTCAAAATAATAAATTTTGATGTCATTTTAGTGTTCAAATCGTTTCCAAATAGCATTTGACCATTGGGCTTGAATATGTTTACAATTCAAGCTTCCCACTTTTCTAGGGGCTGACCAATATGATATTTTTGTGTAAAAATTCTGTAAAATACCAATATGCTAGTCGAGCAGTGTGCACTTATGCACACGTTTTTCGGAAATGACCAGGGTGTGCGCTTTTTGGAGCATGTGCGCTTATTAGAACGAATACGGTAATTTTGATTTCAATTTATTGCACAAGTCATTTGTAGCCACACCCCCCCCCCCCCTCCACCCACACACACACACCAACTTGGTTGGGGATAGGCGGGCTAAAGTGTGGGGCAATTACTTTTTATTTTCCAAACAGTGCAATGGAAATGGCAGGGTTTTGACATCCTGACCCAAACAAGGCAGATTTTCTATTGTGTAATGCATGGCAAAGAGCATCCAGTTTGTCCCCTGGGGGTGGGGCTTATAGCAATCCTGGCCCTTCCCCATAGATGCGGAGAGCAGTGGTTATGGACACAAGGACAAGCACCATTTCTGTCAATTTATTCAAATCCAAAATTCTTTTGTAGAACAAGGACCGTAACTCATTAATAGCTTTTACAAACTTGCAAAAAGAATATGAGAAACATTATGAATATATGTGATTATTTGAACTAATATGGTATTCAAGAAGTCCTATTGGATATAAAATGCTTGAGTAGGGCTGTGCTAGTCAGATTTTTTGACAATTCTAGCTGTTATGACTTTTTTATGGTAAAAGTTGTGCCACTGCAGATACTTGTTTATAATTTTGCAAAATAAGGCTAACCACTTGCAACCTAATCGTTCAATTGTTTGAATGTCAGATTTAGGCTGGCTTTCAGGCAACCAAAATGCCTAGCTATTATTTTGAAAAGTAAGCATGAAAAAGTATCATTGTTAAAGCAGCAAATATTTTACCTTATTAGGGTTAAACCATCGACTAATATACCATTGGTTATTGTATACCTTCAACAATAAATGTATGACAATAAAATTAAAAAAAAAATAACTTTCTTGTTTGTTAGGCACATTGCCCTATATTAAACTCACCTGAGCTGAAGGCTCACCAGGTGAGCTTATAGTATGCCTATGATAGGGCGTATGTCACTCCATCGTGTAAAAACGCAATGATTATAGGCCCCGCATATTTCAGGAGAGAGAAAAAGATGGGCTGCTTGTGCCTCCAGGCAAAGCTTAATTTACTGGCCGACCTCCTGATTACTGGTTAATGGCTTAAAAAGGTCTTAGCCTGCTCAGGAAAAGTGTTATACTTAAAACGATCCATTAATATAAGCAATACATGTAGTTGTTTACTTGGTTTTGAAGTACCTTTTAGATGCAATGACCCTTATTTTGGGTAAAAGTCCCATGAAATGGTTGCAACATCCCGGCATGACCAAAGCTGTTGACTGGGATGTAAAACATAAATTTGAACAAACAGGCCTCTGGAACTGGTTGGCAATCAAAGCCAAATTTCATATAGAGTCCCCTTGGGAAAGGGCAACGAAAGGTTGTACGACCAAGATGCATATTGCAAAAGATACAGGGGAGCGTGATGGCAATAACGTAATTAAGACTCCGAATCAAGAGATATTGGGTTCGATCCTCACTCGCAGCATCATGTTGTGTCCTTGAGCAAGGCACATTAACTCCGCAGACTACTGGTCTCAATATGACTGAAAAAATGTTGAAAGAAAACATATGTAAAATCAATCTGTTATCAGGAATGAAAATTTAAGTGAGATCCTTAAGAGCAGTGAACATATTAATGAGAGAGGGGATGGGCCATACCATGGTTTCGGCTACTTAAGCCTCTTCAGTGACCCTATAGATTTTGCAACATGGAGCCAAAGATTATGACTGTAATTTAAAAATGTTCAAAAGTGTAGTAGGAAATTGCCCAATCAGAAAAATCCCACTCCAAAAACCGTGGTGGTAAAGAACTACATTGTTAATTAGGTACTTATTTATTCAAAGAGAGCTTATCGTGAGCCGAGTGAGCAACTATGTCCCAGTTTAAGACCACTCAGTTACCCAGGCTCAGCTAAATGCATTGTCATAAAAATTGTGAATGATTGTATATAAAAAGCAAGCAGCACAAAAAATTCAACACCAAAACAAACAGACTGGGCCGTCGTACAGTCGATCAAACTGGAAGCTGCACCCATATACGAAACCGAATCAGCTGCTTATTCTCTCTTATTCTCTCATACTTTATCACTAGATAGAACCGTGAGAAGAAATAGACTTTTCATTCACTAGTTACTTCCACGTAGTATTTTTATACGCGTCGTAATTTAGATGATTGTAGTACGGCTAGGTTTTTTAACGGTAACTGAACGATTAGCTGCGAATTAGATGACTGTACAGATTTTTTTTTTTTTTTTTTTTTTTTTTTTTTTTTTTTTTGGTAACTGATTAGCTGCGACTTTCTAAACAGAAAAGCTAACGTTTATTTCCATGGAAATTATGTTTTTTTTTCTTCCCATTTTCTTCTCTGCCTTTACAATGAATATGCATGAAAGTCGTAACACAGTGAATGTAAGGAAATGATACAATCCATTTTAGATGAAATGGGTTTGTTATTAAGCCAGTAATAGCTTACCCGATTAAGTAACAGAAACAGCAGGGACACTTACATACTTATTTGCAAGTAGGCCATGTTGCAGCCTCGAGACTTCGTTGTTCCATGCGATCGTTACGACATTACCTTATTGCTAAACTTACATTTGCAGTAGTGTATACCGGTGTGAGTGTTTGTTTGTCCGTGCAGAAATAAGGGTGATTTTACGAAAATTGATGGAGAGCTTGGTGTCAAAATCAGAGCATCCGACTACGAATCGATAGGTTCAGGGTTGAAACCCCTTGGTACGTTATTTTGTGTTCTTGAGCAAGACGTCGGACACATGAACTCTCCTTAGTCAATGTCTTGGATACGGTTACTACAAAATGCAGAAGTGTGTTGCAAACCAGGTGGTCAGAAAACAAAAGCAGTCCTACTGGGAAGTGGCATATCCAGTTAAAAATTTAAACATCAAAGAGACCAAGTTAGATGATTGACATGTCCTTAAAACATAACAGTAAATGTTATACATGTATTTGATCGTACCATAAACACTGTCAAAGGAAGTATTGATTTTTTAAGGAGGAATCCTCATAAAATAGGTAAAAATACTGAATTCTATTGTGAAAATTATTTTGATGATGATAATCATGATGATTGTGAATGTGGTTGCAATGCTAATGGTGATGATAATAATGGTCTAGTTCAGTTCCATATACTAGTTTCTTTCTTCTAAACTGTCAATTGCTTCTTTGAAAGTATTTATGGTAACAGTATAGGCAAGCTCAAAGACTACCTTTACTGTTATTCAAAGGACCTGTCAATCTCAGTAACTTTGGCTCTCTTTCCTGTCCAGGTGTTTTGCCACACACTTCTGCATTTTGTAATACTCTGTCCGGTTATAATATGTACGGTCATATTATGAAAAAAATGTGACAGGTAAATTGGGCTCTTAAAGGGTGAATCGTCGGAAAAACTCTTGCTTTTCTGTCTGGTGTGCGTATCAAACCCTGTGAAACTGGATGCGGGCCTTGTCCGTAGCTGTTATAAGATTTTAATGGTCCCTTTTGTTGGATCCATATAGATAAAACACCCATTATCTTTAACAATTCAGGTCGACACATGGACGTTTATTTTGGTCCTTTCTGACAAGCTTTTTGATTGTGAGTTTATATTGTGGTTGTTTTATAACGATATGATCAATGATTTCTGCAAACGGTTCATATGCATACTCACATAGTACTGATTTTAAAATTCACTGATGATTTTGTCTTCCAAACGTGAAAAACTGAAATACATCAACTGAGAACAACGCAAAACAACTGGGAAGGCATTGTTTATCACTTGCTATAATACAATTAGTATTAGGTGTATTCTGAGAATAATGCAAATAAACGGGCTGTTTCCGTAAATTCAGATATGATAAATTATTTTTACATTTGCAGCTAATCGTACATTTGTCATGACTGTGTTTCCGCGATTTGCAGCTAATGATTCTGTACAGTTGCAGCTAAGCGTACAGACATGCTCAAATGACGGGGTTGCGTTTAAGCATATCGGCATCGGCCTTGAGAATGATTAGTTTTGGTGAAACCATCCATACATTTAAGCATTAATGGTTTGACTGGGTGTTTATATTTATGAAGCAAATTTTGAGTGTCATGATATTGGGTAGAAGTCCCTTAAAATGGAGGTAACGTCCCGACATTACCATTGTTGGTGATTGGGGCATAAAGCATCAATTCAAACAAATAAATAAAGCCGTGTTCATGTACAATATTTGAACCCGGGTGTAGTTTTGCTCCCAGAAGCAATTTTGCAACCCCCCCCCCCCACCTCCCCTGCGAATCACATGCAGCGAAATTCTCTCCTTGACATTATTTTCTGATTAAGTGAGGCCCCTTATCAGCATTCAGGGGTCGTTTTCTGTGGGAATTTAAAAACATATAAAATATTGGTTTAAACTATATTTATTTGAACTCAAGCAAATAAGCAACAAATATAAATACATACAGTATAAATTAGGATCAGAACGAAAAATCAAAGTTACGAAAGCGATAATTACAGGATGACAGCATGTAACAAAAACATAAGATAAAAAAGAAATATTGACTATAAAGCTGCACTGTACAGTAAAAGAACGAGCCATTTTAAATCGCAAGAATGATTTACATGAGTATGGTGCTTGAGGCTTGCATCACAACGATTCTTATAAAAGCAGTGTTTAAATTTGGTGTGCCGTATGGTGGGGAAGATATGCCACGTTTTCTGTAACAGTGTTCGTCTAGAGGGAAGAGTCACGATGCCAGGGCCGTATAACATTAAACTCATTCACATATTGAAGTCCATTAATACAATAATGAGCATGACTGCATCTAAATTTCCATCCTAAGCATCTCATGATTTGTCTTGGTTTGATTTCTGCTTATGCACCAGTTACTTGTATTCCGACCCCCTAGGGCCGGGGATAGCGGGGACAATGCGGGGCTAAAGTACCAGGCTTTAACCTCTGATGCCGGGAATTTAGCCAGGGTTTTCATTTCCTACCAATATACGGTCACATTAATTCAAATAATATATTAATGGTGTTTTTAACATTTTAATTAAAGTTTCAGTTATGGTACGTATTTGATTTGCAAATGCACCTAGACATTAACATGCGCAAATTGGAGCAATTTTCTAATTTTTCAGTTTCATCAGAACAACTCCTAGCTGTTATTCCACGTTAGTGTCAGCCTCCGGGGCGCCGGGACTTTTAGCAGGGATTTTACCACACATCTGGCCCTGTAGTGCCGGACATTTAGCCTGGCTTTAAAAATTGAAAAGTTAAAACCCCCGCTATTCCCCGGCCCTATGAGAGCCAGGGATACAAATGACTGGTGCCACATATGAGGCAAGCAAAGTTCTGCTTGCTGGTGTGACAGGTGATTTTGGCTCGGATTTTCCTTCGTTTTCGCCCATCTACTCATACGAGCTGAAATAATATTGAAAGGGACGTTAAACTGAATAAATAAATAAATAAATAAATAAAAATCAAATGGTTTATTGGGGTGGTTCATTCAACCCCGGTCCATCACCGACCCCTATATATAAAGCGAATGTTTATTCAGACTGTCAAAACATGTCATACCTTGCTACAACATTTTTGGAGACGAAGAAAAAAAAAAATGGTAAAAAAAAAAAATGGTTTCCATAATCATGTAGAATCTTTCTAAAAAAGAAAGGTATTATCTTATTTTATTTATTTATTTATTTGGCGAAAATGTTCCTTTATTTAATCATGCTTGTCAACACATATAGATTGCGTGCGTTTCTGTAGGCCACCGTATATGTAAACAACAAGCTCCGAAACGGGCCACCTCCCAGTGGGCCTAATAAAAATTGACGACCTTCTTGTTCCTCCAGGCAACGCTTATACGCCACTGACTGACGATAGATCACTGGTTAACCACTCAGGTCTGAGCCTGTCCAGGAAAAGTGGTTTGAAATCAATCCATCCATACCGCCTTAGTGGTTTACATGGGTGGTTATAACTGAAGCACTTTTTTGAATGTCATACCATCCTAATTTTGGATAAATAAAAGTCCCATAAAATGGAGGCCGCGACGTCCCAACATGACCGTAGCTGTTAACTGGGACGCTAAGCATCAATTCAAACAACAAACTATGGAACAAGTTACAATGACGTCCAAAACGTCATGATACCGGAACGGAAAAGTAGCCCTAAATTTTCATATTTTCCCAATTGCAAGGAAATACACAACAGATAAATAAAAAATAAATAAATAAAAATGAATTAATAAAAATAAATAAATTAATAAAAATAAATAAATTAATGAAAATAAATAAACTAATAAATAAATAGATAAATAAATAAAATGAGTTTCGCTGTTCCGGCTTTTAGTAATTTGCGGATAAATATCTTTGGGAGCGAATTATTGCTCGCACCGGACAACGCTCACGTGACGATATTTACATTTTAAAGAGACAGTCTTGAAAAAATATCAATAAATCACGTTTTGTGAATGGTATCTTTGAATTATGATGGCACAATCGTGAAAATAAATCCCTTTTTGAGTGATTTTCGATTTTTGTTGCTTGGAAATCATCCGATCGAATGCAATATTATTCGATGAATGGGCACTGGGTGAAATTTTGATCCAAAATGAAACATACGCCATTCGGGCGTCAGTGGAGTTCACGACCAACAAAATAAATGAAGTGAACGGAACGAAAGCCCGATTGTCGGACTAGAGTTGCAAGAGCATTACTAAATGAACTGACTGCTGAACAGCGCCGTGATTATCAAAGCCTTGTACAGAAACTAACAGAGCGATATGGCTCTGAGAACAGAGCTGAGGTTTTTCGTTCACAATTAAAATCTAGGGTGAAAGGTAAAGGGGAGACAACAGCACAACTCGCACAAGCAATCCGAAAACTTACTAGGCAAGCCTATCCTCGAGTTTCGTTAGATGTGGTCGAAGCCTTGGCCGTTGATCATTTTGTAGATGCGCTCCCAGAAGCCCAAATTAGACTTAGATTGCGCGAAGTAGGTCCTTCTACCCTAGCTGAAGCAGAAAAGATAGCGGTCAGAATGGAGGCGAATATTACTGCAGATAAACAAAGAACTAGATTTGTCGGAAAAGTTGAGCAAACTGAGCAATGTAAGGGATCACAAAATACAGAAAAACAAATGGAAAATATAAGCAAACGAATTGACATGCTTTCAAGAACTGTACAAAACCTTACACAACCACAGCGTCCTCGTATGCCCATGAATAATCGTAATTTTCCCCCTCGAAATCAGTACAATTTTCCCCGACCAAACCGACCTGATAATCAAAACAGGCCCTTTCAAAGAAATTTACAGTCCAGGGGAGATAATCCAAATTTCAACCAGCCAAATAATGGTCATGTACAAGCTCAAAGAAATCAAATAAGACCACAGGAAAACTTTCGACAGCCAGCTCAGGGGTCCGCAGCCAGGCTGAATTAGAGCAAGGACCCGAAATCATAACTATGCGTAATAACTGGTGCATAGAGGAGGGTTACTTTGTTTGTGTCACAATCAACAATTTACCTGTTACTTTCTTGATCGATACCGGTTCCAATGCAACCATATTAGGCAAAAGGTTTCTCGAAAGGCTTCCTTCAGACTTGGGCTTATCTGTAAGACCTACAAAGACAAAAATGTTGACTGTTACAGGGGAGGTAACTCCTTTTCAAGGAAAAACAGAACTTGAACTTGGTATCGGCAAACAGAAATTCAAACATACTGTTCTTATAGCTGATATTGAAAATGATGGTATCTTGGGGATGGATTTTCTCAATTCTCATCAATGTGATCTGGTGTTAACTAAGCAAACCATGAAAATAAATGGGGAAGAAATACTATGTTTCGCAAACAGCAGAAATGTACAGCCTCAATGTTGCCGGGTAGCACTTATGGAACCCATAGAAATTCCTCCCGAGTCTGAAACTATAGTACAGGGTTATACGAAAGGTACCATAGATAAAAGTGGCACTGGTTTGATAGAGACTGACACAAATTTCTCACATTCAAAAGGTTTGTTAGTCGCCAAAGCCTTGGTTTGTCCCAGAACTGGTACAGTCCCAGTACGCATTGTGAATCCAAACAAACAAAGCTGCAAATTATACAAGAACACGATAGTTGCTACATATGAGCCTATAGAACCAGAGCTACTTGTATCTGTGAATGCCACTCAATGCAAAGATTCTTCTGTCAATACTTGTCCAGAAACAGAGCTCCCTGAACATTTACAAGAACTATATTCTAAAAGCTCAAAATTACTCAATTCTGAAGAACAGATTCGTTTGAAAAATTTGCTTATTGAACATCAGAAACAGTTCTCGAAAGATTCTCATGACTTAGGGCGATGTACATTGCTTGAACATCACATAAACATTGTGCCTGGGACCAGGCCAATCAAACAACATCCTTATCGGTTGCCCCTTGCAAAACGTAGAGATGCTGAAGCTGAGATTGCAGCTATGGCTGAAAGAGATCTAATAGAACCGTCAACCAGTCCTTGGTCCTCTCCCGCAATCATAGTTCCCAAAAAGAATGGCGGCATCAGATTTTGCATTGACTATCGTCGTCTAAACAAGGTGACAATTCCTGATAGCATGCCTTTACCAAGATGTGATGACTCATTAGATGCATTAGGGGGATCAAAGTGGTTTTCCACACTCGATTTACGGCAAGGATTTTTCCAGGTGGGTCTTGATGAGGAAAGCCGTCCCCTCACTGCATTTTGCATTCCGGGAAGCGGGCTATGGCAGTTCAAAGTTGTTCCATTTGGAAGTATGACAAGCCCAGCTTGTTTTGAGAGAGTTATGGAAAGATTGTTTACGGGCTTGACTTTTGTTTCTCTCTTGATATATCTAGATGACATAATTGTCTTCGGCAAGACTTTTGATGTACACTTGAAAAACTTGGAGGAAGTCTTCAGACGTCTTGCCGGAGCAAATATGAAACTTAACCCGGAAAAATGCTTGCTTTTCCAAGAAACCGTTGCCTTCCTCGGACATCAGGTTTCAGAGTGGTGTATCCGTTGATCCAGAAAAGACAAAAGTAGTACAAAATTGGCCTGTACCAAGAAATGTATCTGAACTTAGATCCTTTATAGGACTCTGTAGTTACATGAGGAAATTTATAAATGGTTTCAGTGCAATCTGTAAACCACTACATGTACTCACACAGAAAGATCAGAAGTTCCTATGGAACGATGAATGTCAAGATGCATTCGAAAAACTGAAAGTAGCTTTAACTACAGCTCCTGTTCTAGGATTCCCAAGAGAATTTGGTGGTATCTTTATCTGCGATGCAGATGCCAGTAAGGATGCCCTGGGATCTGTTTTATGCCAGGAACAGGATGGACAAGAGAGAGTGATAGCCTATTACAGTAAGTGTTTCAACAAAGCGGAACGGCGGTACTGCACTACACGCCGCGAATTGTTGTCAGTTGCTTGCTCAATCAAACATTTTCATTCGTACTTATATGGCAGACATTTCAAAGTACGTAGTGATCATGGAAGCCTTCGGTGGCTCATGAATTTCAAGATATGCGAAGGCGCATTGGCTAGAATATTGGAAACACTAGCCATTTATGACTTTGAGATTGAATTTAGACCAGGAAGTCGACACTTAGATGCCGACAGTATCAGTAGACGACCCTGTGTAGATCAAGAGTGTGCACACTGTGAGAGGTTTGAAAAGAGATATAGTGAAGAAACAAATCCTAGATTGGCCACTAGGAATATAGGGTTACTGAGTGAGGAGAGTGTAAAACAGGGGGAAAGCCAGTTGAGAGAAGAAAGAATGAGTAATACTGATCAAAAGCTGGAGAGCAATCGCACTCAAGGTGACAGTTCGTGTGAAGTAAGCATGTGTCTGGAGCAGGGCCCGCTTCAAACACAATGCTTCGAGAAAGAAACTGAAAGTTTATCCACTGGGGGGATCAGACTGAACACTTCTCCTACACCAGGAGGTCCAAAGATAGTTACAGAATGGTCGCTCCCACAAACAGAGACAGACCAGTCTCAAGGGACGATCGAAAAATGTGAAGAGAGTCACGGCTGCGACTCCATACGGGTCAGTGAAGAAACCCGGGAGAAGCAATTAGAGCCGCGACCTAGTGTGGAAACCCAACTTTCCTGTAATAGCAGGGTATGTAAAACAACCCTTGGGGGATCTTTGGGTGTGGACGAAAGTCAGGACCCCTTTAAACTGCACTGTGCCGAAGAAACGGACAGTGACAGTTCATACTATGATTGTGAAGAAGAGATAGAGAGTTTTAGTGAAGAAGGGTGTCAGGAAAATCAACCAAAGTCAGCTTATGTGAGAAACACAGAGGCGGTAAACATTGACTGTTTAACGCCACAGAATATCAAGTATGAGCAAGATAGGCAACCCGAGATTCAAATGATTAAAGAGTGGAAACGTGACGGTAAAAGACCTGATTGGTCTCAAGTAGCACAGTACACTCCAGAGTTGAAGGCCTATTGGTCAGCTTGGGAGTCATTGATATTAATGGATGAGATATTATACAAGCAAAAACCCATTAATATCGGCCCTCAAAATAAGCCAAGAATAGTTCTTCCAAGTGTACTACGAAAGAAATGTTTCACATTGTTACATGATACAGTCACTTCTGCACATCTAGGTTCTCAAAAGACACTAGATAAAGTGAAGCAAAGATTCTATTGGTATGGTTGCAGAAAAGATGTAGAATATTGGTGCAAGACTTGCGATGTCTGTGCTTCCAGAAAACCACCCTATCGCAAAGCCAAAGCACCAATGAAACAGTACCATGTAGGCTATCCACTAGAGCGATGTGCCTTAGATATCTTAGGCCCTTTACCAGCCTCGAACAATGCAAGATATTTACTCTTGGTATCCTGCTATTTCACAAAGTTTTTAATGGTAATCCCGTTAGAGAAAACAGATGCTCAAACCGTAGCAACAAAACTTATCGAAAGGTTCATATCCGTCTTCGGAGTTCCAGCAACCCTACACAGTGACCAAGGGTCAAATTTTGAGAGTAACGTGTTCCAAGAAGTATGCAAACTATTAGGTATTGAGAAAACACGTACAACCCCAGGTCGACCCCAATCTGACGGAATGATAGAACGCGCATGTCGAAGTGTGCAAGCAATGTTGTCTGCCTATGTCAGTGAGAATCAAAAAGATTGGTCCTTATATATACCGATGTTAGTCTTGGCCTACAATTCAGCTGTTCACGACTCGACACGTTGTACCCCCGCGTCACTCATGTTAGGTCGTCAACTTCGATTACCCATAGATCTAGCTCTAGGCATACCTGAAACGACACAAAGCACATGTGAATCCGAATACGCATACGAGTTAGAAAAACAAATGTTACTCATGCATGAAATAGCACGCAAGAACATAAGAATCTGCAGCGACGGTATGAAAAGGTATTATGACAGAAATACAAATTTCATAGAGCACAATGTAGGCGATGCTGTGTGGTACTCATACGTAGAGAAACGAGCGGGAATTAGTCCCAAATTAGCCAGAAAATGGAAAGGTCCCTATACAGTAACAAAGAAGTTTGGTGATGTTCTATATCAGATACAACTCAATCCTCGCGGAAAACCGAAACTTGTCCACTATGACAAACTGAAACCATATCACGGGGATAATAAACCTTCATGGTTCCACGTGCCATCAGAGTAAATCAAAATAACGGCCGTAACAAATCCTTAAAATAAGGTGAGCACAGAGAGAGAACTAGAATAATAAAACAGAGTTTTCATTTTTAACTTAATTATTAAAGAGACCCTGTTGTTCTGTTTGGTGTTAATTTGTTTACAGAGTTATTGTTCTTACAGCTTATACAAATCACCTTTCTTTCATTACTGAGAGTGTTGCCTTTGTTGGAGGAACCGATTCACATTTTGCCTGAAAAAGAAATACACAGAAATTTAGTTGGGACTCATATTTTGAGGTCCGAAAGAATGTACTCCAGATCTACTGATGCAAACTAACAATAAAACAAGATGTTATATTAAAAAAAAAAAAAAAAAAAAAAAAAAAAAAAAAATGATATCACAGAATCTGAAAACTGTCTTGAAAATGATGCAGTTAGGCTAACTCAAGTTGACATTAAATACTAGTGGTGGTATTATAAAGACATATATCTATATTTATATGTATGCCTAGTCATAGCAGTTATGTCGCTCAAGATTAAGTAACTTCCAAGCTTCTTACTTAAAAATTTATGACCGCTTTGTTTGTTTTCAAAAGACTTGAATGCTGTTCTAATATACAGCAAGAAACAGATAAACCGAAGCAAGTAATTCAAAATGTCAATGTTATCCAGCTAATGGTATTTCAACGTTACTAAGAATTTGTCATGCCAGAGAATACAAGATAATACAAACCTGAAAGATCTCTATTTCCCAATCCTCATGTCGTCATAAACTCCTGTCTTTTCAGGCCACCAAGTACATCTGTATACTCTGTGACGATGGCCACTTGTTTAGTCATCCACCCTGGAAGATAAAGAAACATTGTCGGGAAGTGCACTCCGGTTTTGGGTATAAGTGCCCCAAGTGTGGGAAAATCCTTCCTCGACCTATGACCCATTCCCCCTGTAAAGCTAGGCCCATGGACTTGTTCCTGTATCACCGAGAGACTGGGGCCAAGGGAGAGCGGGCCGAGGAAATGTTGAGAAAATGGGAGGAAGAACGGTTACCTGAAATGTTCAAAGTTTATTTCAAATCCCCCTTCCAGGTCCCAAAACCAGTCAGTCCACTTCCAGCTGAGAGAAGACGCTCCCCTCTTGAAAATTGCTACAAGAGGCCGGCTCCTAAAGTTTCATATAACATCCCACCTAAGAAGCCGAGGGAGTCCAAACCAGCCGCCACAGCAACGGTCGAAGATGACCTCGACCTAGGGCATGACCCAGTACCAATCAGTCTGGACGTCCCTCCTGGGTTCGAGACAAGGCCCAATCCTTCATGGGAAGGTGTGGTGTTTGAGCCCCCGATCAAAGTGGTGGCCACAGACTTGGAGATGAGCGACGACAGTGAGAGTGAAAGCTCTAGTTCTTCCAGTGGTAGTTCAAGCTCAACTGATTCGGATAATGGCCTTAGGTTTGAACCATTAACCATTACCATTCAAAATGAAACAAGAGGAGAGAACAAAAGCAGTGAAAACGAGGAGATAAACAAAACTGATAAACACGAAAAACAGAGAAAAAACAGTGTAAATGAGAAAACCAACCTAATGGACAATCATGAAAAAGAAGGTAAAAACAGTAGTACCAAGGACAAAAACGACAAACATGAGAAAGACAGTAAAATCAGTGGAAGCAAGGAAGCGCATAAAACAGACAAACACGAAAAAGGGAGTAGAAACAGTCATAACAAGGACATAAAGAAGAATGACAAACATAAGAAAGGGAGTAAAAGCAGCGAACACAAGAACACTAGCGAAACTGATAAATGTGAAAAAGAAAATAAAAGCCATGGAAATGAGAAAAACAACAAAAAGGACAAACAAGAAAAGAGTAAAGACTGTGTAAACAAAG
Organism: Rugalucina vietnamica; assembly: GCA_964017185.1. Classification (NCBI taxonomy): domain Eukaryota; kingdom Metazoa; phylum Mollusca; class Bivalvia; order Lucinida; family Lucinidae; genus Rugalucina; species Rugalucina vietnamica. The sequence goes on from OZ024872.1 coordinate 67,166,273, forward strand.
AATCCAACAAAACTGAACAAGGAAACAAAAGTAATGACAAAGAAAAGAGTAAAGACTGTGTAAACAAAGGATCCAACAAAACTGAACAAGGAAACAAAAGTAATGACAAAGAAAAGAGTAAAGACTGTGTAAACAAAGAATCCAACACAACTGAACAAGGAAACAAAAGTAATGACAAAGAAAAGAGAAAAGACTGTGTAAACAAAGAATCCAACAAAACTGAACAAGGAAACAAAAGTAATGACAAAGAAAAGAGTAAAGACTGTGTCAACAAAGAATCCAACAAAACTGAACAAGGAAACAAAAGTGATGACAAAGGAAATAGTAAAGACAGTGAATACAATGAATCAAACAAAATTGAACAAGGAAACAAAAACAGTAATGACAAAGGAAAGAGTAAAGACTGTGTAAACAAAGAATCAAACAAAACTGAACAAGGAAACAAAAGCAGTAATGACAAAGGAAAGAGTAAGGACAGTGAAAACAAAGAACCAAACGAAAGTGAGAAAAGTACCAACAAAGAGACAAACAAAACAGACATAACCGAGAGAAATACCAACGCAGAATCAAATAGAACGAACAATTCTGAGGAAAGTGAAAACCAGGAGTCAAACCAAATGGACACATTGGAACAAACAAACAACAACAGTAGTAATGACGATACTTGTGAACTAGAAAATATTCATTTTAACTTGGAGGACAACTATGCAACTTTTATGAGAAGTCTCATGTTTAGCGATCAGTCGGACACCTATACTAGTATGAACACTGATGCCAGTTCCAGTAGGGTACCAGTCAGTAATACCGTGGTACGGAAGTTGGAGGAGGACATTCTAAAAAAATTGCAGGAGATCCAAGAAGAGAGGATCATCCTGGAAGTTGGAAACCAGCAGTTTCACACTTCCAGGGTGACCATGAGGGCGGACCCTCACTCTCTTTTTGCGATGCTCTGCCGCAAAGACTGCCCATTCCGTCCCTCCACCTCCTACGGCCGTCCCACCTATTATTTTGACCGGGACTCTTCTCATTTTAGGTTTATCCTAAACTATCTTAGAAACGGGGCAATGGTGAAGGAGGATTCTTTGCCCAGAGAAAGGAGGTATCTCCTCGAGATGCTGTGTGAGGCTAGGTTTTTCAGGCTGCAGGGTCTGGAGAATGCCATTCTAGCCAGGTTGGAACATGCCTCTGACTAGATTTGTACGCTGTTCCAACCAATGGCATCCATCTTCCAACCCAATGACTGCTTTTAGGCCTCCTTTCAAAAGGAAAAGACTCTTCCTCCACCTGCCTTATTTCTGAGATAATTGCTCTTACCGTGAAAATTCTTAAAGTAATGTTGAATCTCAGCTCATGACAGTCTTTCTGAGTATGTGGTCATAGTAAGCGTGGAATAGGTTACTGAAAAACAGTAGTACAGAACTCTTGTTTCCCTTGTCTGATGTCTTACACTGAGATAGTAATATCTCTGTGAACTTCATTAGATAGGAAACTTGCATTTCAAGATTTTCAATATATGAATTAACTGACATCATGGTTTAAGATTTACAGTATTCTTATCAAAGATATGGTTCCACTTCAGTATTGTTAAGTAAGTGAATTGATCATGTAAAGGCTGTAATTTGGATTTCCTGAAATAACATTGTCGACTAATAGTCCATGCTACCGGGCGACACATGCTTATAGTATTTCCAAATGGCATCCTTTGCCATGATCAAACTTGTATGACATTGTTACTTCTATTTTGACGCGTCTGATTTTCGCGATTTGAGATACTCAAAATGATATTTCTTATTGCTACTTAGCATTCTAGGCTAAGTTCTTATAGCGAGTGAAAGTACAATGTCCTGCTGATTTTAAAAGATTTTCAAACTGCTCTTCCGGTACTGTCATGGCGGGCTAGAAATTTTTTTTGGCGCTGTCTAAAAAGTCTAACTATATGATTGTTATGAGCATTTAATGAACACTCGATGTCAATATATCATAAACTATGAACTAGTATCATCAATACTGTCTATCTGAGTGGTGTATTCCATAAGAACTGTTGCTATAACGGACTTTTTGTTGCCGTTTGAAACGTAAACAAAGGCTTGGACAATTCGTTCCATCACTGATTCCATCCATTCCAACATCATAGAGTATCATACAACTGCCAGTTACAAACAATGCCTCCTAAGCCAGCATCACAGCCCAGAGGGCGAGGTAGAGGTGGTGCTTGTCCTGTTGGTGGGAGACGCAGTCGTAGGGATGCCCCCACCCCCAAGAGGCACAGGGGTGCAAGCAGTGCCTCTGATGATTATGAGTCTGCAACTGAAGTCGACCCTGCCGTTGTGGCAGACTCACTGCTGGCCTGTCTCTCCAAAGATGATGATCTGATGGTGTCCTTTATCGATAAACTGTTCAAAATGCCGAGTTTGCAAGATAAGATAGTTGCACAGGTCATGAAAGTCTTGAAAACTACCTCAACTGAAAATGTTGTAAAGGAAACTGCCAATGCTGTTTCGCATGATCTGACAAACACAATTGAAAAACTGTCAAATAATGTTGAAAAACTAACCACTGAGCTAACTAAATCCAGAAATCAATGCGATGAACTGGAGCAGTACTCGCGCAGGAACAACATCATAATTTCTGGAATTCCTGAAAATGATACAATACCAGCTGAGGATCTTGTTCTTACTCTCGTAAATGAGTATGCTGAAACACCCATTAGGTACAGTGATATTGACAGAACACATCGTATTACTCGGACCAATGCTGCTGCTGGTGGGAAGGATAAGAAGCCTCGTGACATTATTGTAAAATTCTGCAGCTATAAGTCGAAAAAAGCCATACTCTCAAGAGAACCAATGAAAAAGCTCAAGGCTGCTAATGAAGTAATTCCTGACAATGAAAGAATCTTCATCCGCGAAGATCTTACAAAGGCGAGAAACTCAGTGCTGTACAAAGGGCGTGTTCTAAAGCGAGCGGGTCACATCAAGGATGCGTTTACAAGGGACGGGCGTATAGTGCTGAAACTCTTTACTGACAAAGTAGTGTTTATCACATCCGAGGATGAGTTTGTTGAATTTTGTAAAGACCGTAAAATCAAATATGTTGATCCTAAAGGTACTGTCAAAAGAAAACCTGCTTCTGGACCAAGTCATTACATGAACATTGACAAGGACTCTACTCCAGGTGGTAGCCATAGTGGAATGGACCCTGCGGCTGCTGAATTCATTCCATCCCAAACACCTATGGACTTCGGCATGGGCCATATGACACAGGACCCACCCTCACCGTCCCAGTCTCTGCTCAAATAATTGAATTGAATTGAACTGACTAGACTTAACATGAAAGCCTGTACAGGTGTTAATATGCTGTACTAGGCGCTTTAATCCAGAGTGACTATTTACACACATATGTTCTGATTTTGTTTTTTCCATATATTATTGTTCCAAAGCTAAATCTATTGTTGCAGTATACTGGAGTTTCATGAACTACCCTGTCAAAAGCTAGTACAAGTAATAATCAAGTGAAATTGTCGAAAGTCATTGAAAGCATTATCATTGCCATGATTCCCTATTAAACATGTTCAAGTGAAGCTTTATCATTTTACTTAATATAAACTTTTTGTATCCACATTATATTGACAAGATGGTTCAATCCAACTTTCCAAAGCAAATGACTTATGGTTCAACACAAACCAGCCAAAAGCTAATAAACAAGCCCTTTCATGTAGACCTGTGCACTTCAAGATTTGTGCCTGTGAAACCTGTGTAGCAGTCATAAAGTTAGATTGTAATATGACAATGTTATGTCACTATTACGAACATGCACCCCTCGTAAACAGCATGGTAATGATCGAATAGTCGGATTGTGCAGTCCGGTTGGATATCCGGGCTTAGAAATGTTAATTGCTTCTATATGATGATGATGATGTCTATGATATCAAATCCTGGACCTTTTTATATGATGAAGATAACTGCCTCATTTCATTTAATATACTACTTTATTGTCAGACTTGTCTATGCCTCAATTATAATCCAGAGTTAGTTAGGTTTATATGCTGAACTTTGTAAATCCACTCCTTGAATCTATGAAATTGTATATTTAACAGATTATTGGGAACTAGAGTTGATTAGAAAATTTTTCCACTCTTTCGTTCTTAAACCTCTCAATTCATCAATTCATTGATCCACTTACACTTCATGTTCATATGTATATATTTAATCTTGAACTAACATCACTGAGAACTTGAAATATGTACAAATTAAATTCCAATTCTTCCATTCTGATGTGTCACAATACAGTACTTCACATTTTGGAATATCATGTATAAATATCTCCGGCTGTTATTTCCTAAGCATAATCTAGAGTGGTTGGTGTCCGCCAGTAGAAGTTAACCTCTCATCCTAGTATTATAGACTTGATCCAATCTGAAATACAATAATCAAAACCATTGTTATATTGTTATCTACATGTAATTTTTCATTTTATATGTACATGTATATGTATTTTGAAACTGTAATATTGGGTTTGTCTTTATTGAAAAGGAAATGTACATTTCAATAAATTTTTTAAATGATCATCATGCATCCTAAATTGGTGTCAATTGACAACTCATCTATCACTGTCAAATATTTCAACAATTGCCGAATATAGCTATCTGTTTAAAAATAATTAATCTCAATAGCAACCTATGTTCACACTAATTATTTAGTAAATTCACAATGCTCTGAGCCTATTAAATGCTTACATGAGTATTTTTATTGATATATGACAATGCGCCATTTCTTGGAAGTCTTACTTTTCACAACTAAACTTTCTTTTCTCTCTATACTTGTTTATTTTAGCTCTATCTAAGCTTATATTATCTCTTATAGTCAGTTAAAATGCTCTTTCTACTTCCTCTTCCCTTAATTTCCATCTTTACTCTATCTCCTTACCTAAATCTTATCTGCACTGAGTTGGGTCCATCATTTGCTTACTGCCTACTGTATTTCAAACCTGAAACCAGAAGTAATAATGGTTAAGGTTAATGGCTTATTATTTACAGGGGATAAAATATATCTCAAACAAAGTAAAAAAACATCCAGTAGTATCTCAGCTGCTGCCAACCAACCCAATTTAACCAATAATACCACAAATGATTTATCAAGCTTAAATATTGCTCATACTAATATTAATGGTGTACGTAATAAACTTGATCATGTCAGTGCTGAACTTTCTGATTACGAAATAATCTGTGTCTCTGAAACCAAGCTTAACCCTAACTTTCCTACGAGCAAAATTACCATCAACGGTTATAGAACACCAATAAGAAAGGATAGGATTACCGACAATGGTGGTGGATTAGCTATTTACACAAAACATAACATTTACACTGTTAGACGACAAGATCTTGAAAATAACAATATTGAAAATATTTGGATTGAAGTACACACCTCCAATAATAAGCTACTTCTTGGTTTGTTCTACAGACCACCTGACAGCTCAGCAGAATTCTGGAATCATTTTGAGGATTCTGTTGAATCAGCAGCTGATCTTAACCTTAATATGCTAATAGTAGGGGATTTTAACAATGATTTATTGAGTAAATATTATAACAGAAAGATGACAAGAATAATGCAAAAATTTGATCTCCACCATACTATAAATGAAGCAACCAGATTTGATGGTAATACTAAGAGCTGTCTTGACCTGATAATGACAAATCATAAAGCAATTATAAATAATACTAAAATTCTTCCACCATTTCATAGTGACCATTGCACCGTTACAGCTGAAGTATCCTTTAAAACTTACAAAGCCCAATCATTTAAAAAGACAATGTGGAAATTTGAAGAGGCAAACATAGCTGGGATTGAAGAGCAACTCGACTCTACAGACTGGTCTTTTATAAGCACAAACTCAAATATAAATGAAATAACACAAACATTTGAAGAAATTTTAATGAAAGCATCCAATGACTATGTTCCCAAAGTTACCTTCACTGTACGTCCCAATGATAAACCGTGGATGAATAGCGAAATAAGGAAAGAAATAAGAAAAAGAGACAGACTATATCATAAGGCAAAAATATCCAAATCTCAAATACACTGGCAAAATTTTAAAAATAAGCGAAATGAGGTAATTGACCTTATAAGGTCAGCTAAATCAAACTACATGAAAAAACTACAGTCTTCTTTAAGTGATCCAAACCTAAAACCAAAAGCATGGTATAAAATAGTTAATGAAATCACAAAACTTAAAAATAAAAATAACCCCTCCCCTCCCCTACGTAAAAACAATCAAATAAATATACATCCTTTTGACAAAGCCCAAGTTCTTAATAAACATTTTGCAGAAATCTCTAGCATTGAAAACGAGCCCCCACTCCCTGATGATCCAGAACCGCCCAATCACCGTTTCCAATCCATCATAATAAGTGAGCAAGATGTAAAGGATCAATTACATAAATTGAATGCCTCAAAACCAGCTGGTCCTGATGAAATATTTCCTAAATTAATTAAACTTATGTCTAAAAGCCTAGTTAAACCACTTACCATGCTATTTAACAGATCTTTGGAACTTGGATCTGTGCCTAATCAGTGGAAAATGGCTAACATCTCTGCCATCTTCAAAGGCAAAGGCGAAGAACAGGACCCGTCAAACTATAGACCAATCTCTATCACAAGTTGCCTAGGGAAAATATTAGAAAAAATAATATTTAAGTACTTGTATAACTACTTACATGAAAATAACATATTAACCGATTTTCAATCTGGATTCCGCCCAAAAGACTCAACCGTCAACCAATTGCTTGAAATCTATCACATTATTATATCCAATATGGACAAAGGCAAAGAAATTAAATTCATTTTTTGTGACGTTAGTAAAGCCTTTGACAAAGTCTGGCATCGTGGTTTGATCCATAAACTAAAAAAATATGGCCTATGTGACGGCATTATTGAATGGTTTTCAAGCTATTTAACTAACCGCAAACAAAGAGTAACTATTGATGGCTGTCATTCAACCTGGTCAGACACAGAAGCAGGTGTACCGCAGGGCTCAGTCCTAGGCCCATATTTATTTTTACTATATATAAATGACATAGTGGAAAATATCTCCAGTAATATTCGTCTTTTTGCCGACGATACATCTTTGTTTACAGTAATTGAAAATGCAGACTCCATTAAAACTTTGAATGAGGATATTTACAGAATAACTAAATGGTCGAAAGATTGGCTCATTATTCTAAACCATGTCAAAACATCAACAATGACATTTACATGGAAAAAAGACTCCAACTTACCTGATGTTATAATGAATGATACTGTTTTAAGTGATGATCCAAACCACACTCATTTAGGTCTTACATTTACATCGGATGCACGGTGGGATGAGCATATAAGAAAAATTTATGAAAAAGCTGCTTTTAAACTAAATGTACTACGAATGCTTAAATATGATCTAGATCGAAAGTCCTTATTACGATTTTATATTTCATATATTAGACCTACCTTAGAATATGCAGATGTAGTATGGGACAATATCTCCCAGCGAAATGTAGATCTGTTAGAAAGTATCCAGCTAGATGCCTGTAGAATAATCACTGGACTGCGAAAAGGTACCTCCCACGACATCTTGTATCAGGAATGTGGCCTCTGCTCTTTAGCTGAACGTAGAAAACAGCACAAACTGATTCAGTTTTATAAGATTTTAAATCATGATGCACCAAATTATCTTCAGAATATAGTAGCCAACTTTAATGAACACCAATCTCAATATGAGTTAAGAAATCCAAAGCTTAAACATCCTACACCTAAATCAAAAACATACAAAGATAGTTTTTTCATATCTACAACTGACTTGTGGAATGAGCTTCCCCAAAGCTTACTGAATGCAACATCCCTGTATTCCTTCAAAAAAATTCTTAAAGAGCAAATACCAGTACCAGCTAAATATTTTTCATACGGCAGTCGAAGACTCAATATATTAATGTGTCAATTAAGGAATTCAAAAAGTCAATTGCAGTCGGATTTATGTCATGATCATTTAGCTGATTCAGCAATCTGTAATAATTGTAATGCACATGTTCCCGAAACGGCTCAACATTTCTTCTTTGAATGTTCAAAATATGAAGCTGAAAGATATGAACTCATCCACACTCTAATAAGGTATCCAATTATCTATGAAAATCTTGCAATATTGAATGCAAATAACCTGCTTTTTGGGCTACCCAATATGACACTTAAAGACAATGAGATACTAGTTGACATAGTCACTCACTTCATTGAAAAAACTGGGCGTTTTACTAATTAATATCTTATCTTGATTATAAATATATTTTTTGTTAAATCTATTACTTGTTATAAAGAGTAATGACCTTCATGATTGAAATAACAAACGGCTATGCTAGTGCAGCTGCGAGGCTGTCTCACCGTTAATACATGACTTAACTGTATAATATATATGAGTATTGATGCATACTTACCGTAAAATTGACCACATAACGGTGAAACTTATAATCGATTTTCATGATCTTCCACGGTCGTCGATTCCACGTCTGTATACGGTGAAAAGGCTCGTAGCATGCAACGGTGTTAACTAGTGAACTTTATCCGGCCCCGGTTACCGCATAATGTTAAACCATGACTTGATTATTTATGGAACTAAATTTGATTTGATTTAATTTACAAAGTGAAAGGGCTATAAGCAAACCCAACCCCAACTCAGAAGTCTCTCTCTCTCTCTCTCTCTCTCTCTCTTTCACCCCCTCTCCGAGGCTCTCGCTCTCTTGCTCTTAGCGTGAGTTTCTGTAGTTCAAATGTTCTTCTTTCTATTTTTCTTCCTCATATTTACTAATATTCTTCTTATGATGAAGTTGTATTCTTACGTTCTGAATTTTTTACTCACTCCTTTTAAGACTCATGTATGAATAATTATAGTTTGACAATTATATTGTATTCATAAACTTTGAAAATGTTACTTCATAAATGTTGTGTACAATGTATATACGTTTGCTGTCTGCAGTACCCAAGTCAAGGAAAGGACCATTATAGGCCTAGCCTACTGTCTAATCCTTTGATTCTTGTTTATATAATATTTGTATGCATGAATGTTTGTACTTAATATGTAATCATGAAATTTCTAATAAATAAATAAATAAAAGATCAGTAAAGTTGATATTGTTGATGTTTATCTATGAAAGTTGAAATGTATGTATGGTGTATTGATTATGCTTTGTGGTCAAAGGGAAATAACTGCAATTTGTAATTACAAATTTTCAATTTTTACTGACAAATATTTTGATGAACCGGAGTAGTAGGATTTTTGTATCTTTTCATAGCATTCTAAATTACTTTTTCAAAATTCAAATTTTTAACCTTTTCTAGATAGTGATTCTTTCATCTGTCTCCTGCCTGACATACGTTGTTTTTGGATACAGAGTTGTTAATTGTGTCATTTCTGAAATTAAAATAATGATAGTAATATGTTCTCATTGATCTAAAAGTTATTCTAAATTTTTGAAGTATTGACTGCAACAAAGTATTGAATAAATGGGAATAGTTTGTGTAAATGCGGAGTTACTAATTTAAAACATTGATAAATAATTGATAGCGAGGATGAGTCGCAGTGTTGCAGCATCTTGCTGGACTGCATGTGTGTCTTACTATATGCTTTTTGGACCCTGAGATTTTGTGTGACTTGGAATCTTTCAGGAGTTCAATTTGAATTCTGTGAGATTTCATCTCATTCTGATCTCACTGTGAGATGAGACATGCCTGAGTTTTGGTATGATGTTCTCGTCCTTCTCTATCATTGATGTTTTTCACCAAGATATTTATTTGGAATGTATAATATGCTTTGTTGAATTATTATGATTACATGAAACAAATGTTACATGAATGAATGCAAACATGACTGTTTGTCTTAAAGTTTTCATACCTGAAATAATTTAGTTTCATGTAGGAAACTAGGATTTATGTGATGTCAGGTCTTGATATCAACAAGAACCTTCTCTGCATTCGTCTTTGTTGTTCGCCTGTAATTAAATGAAACATGTATTTAAATCATCAAAAGATTGATCAAATTTGCTCTGAAGTTTGTTTGCAAGAATCAACCTTTAGAGTATTTATACCGCATTGAAGTTAAAATTGTTTGCCTGTTGAATTATTTTAACACGAGCACCTGAGTTGAATTTGACAAGAACTGTTTGGAATGCTTGTTTCGTTTCAAACTTGTCAGGCTTGTTCAGTGAATTCTGATCCATTTCCAGTAAGAGAGTTACTGAACTGGTTGATTTTGGGTGAAACGAAACTGCTGTTCCAGTACGCCTTGTTTGTGGTTATCCTTGAATGTGTAACATGCACGAGACGCAGTGAGCACATGATCTACTTCTCACCTCTTGTCCAAGGTAGTCTGTTCACGTTGATAATAGTGTGACCTAGTCTGTATAGACAGCCGTTTCTTGTTCATCTTAGAGATAACTGGTTGTCATGATAGCATGTTGGCCCAGTAGAGAAGTAGATACATGGTGTTCCTGGGGATCCTGCATCACATAACATAACATGGTTTATATGAATATCAATGAGAGTAATGTATTACTGTAAATAGTTATAATTTTATGTTGAATTTGACAATTTAGCCAAAATACTTGCCTAGCAGGAAAGTAGGAAGATATTACTGCATGGTCATTAGCAGTACAGTCTCTTAAGATGCTTTGTCTGAGTTTGAGTCTTACTGGTCTGTTTTATTATGTTATGATGTATAATGTATAGCATTACAGAAGTCAAAGAATGTAATTTGAAGGCAAGATGTATTGTTTTTAACTGTTTTACAGATTGTAAATTGTTGTTGTTTTACCCAACATGTTTTCTGATAAGGATATTACAAACAGTGCTCAGCTCAATATTTCACTAATCTCATACTTCATTTCATATTGATATTATAGGCAATTTTGAAGCACATTTCAAATTCTATTCTTCATTAAATCACTATTTCTTCTTTTGAGAGCTGTTGCACTTTTTGTGAGTTCCGTTGAGATATATTTGGTCTACCAGTTCAAGATACATACCAAACCTTTGAAAGTCATCGGAAAAGTTGTTACATAGAAATGTTGGTCATGGCAGTATCCTGTAGCTACGAAAGAATAAGTACTATCATTCATAGATTAATAACAGGACTGCTGGTCATGAAGGTTTCAACACTTATATATGTGTGTGTGTATGTATCCATATATATATATATATACATGTATATACCTGGACATTTTTGAAAGTAGGTGTTTCACCTCATGTCAATGCTTGTTATCTCCCCTTTCCTTCTATTTGAGGACAAATTCCATTCTTTGGGGAGGGAGCAATGTAGCCACCCTGACCAGCAGACCCTATTATTCCACTCACAAATACTTTAAATCAATGTTTGTTTACATTTTGCTTCATGTACACGAACTGTCATTTTACAAGGTCGCCGCGAGAGGGCGCTCGATATCCACCAATCTATTTTTTTATGCCATTTACCCTTAAAATAACCGAATATTCTCCGACCGGCATTTTATTCAAGAGATGCACTCATCTAGCATCCGATCTAGGCCTTTGCATAACCTTATGGCCAATATTAGGACCGATTTTCATCCTTAAATGTCCGATTGGAAAGCGGGTCAACTTTGGTAAAACCCCCTATTCACCTGCATTATTCCGATATGTCGATCGATCATCCAGGATCTTTGGCCATAATCGAAGTATTCCTGTGTGCTCCTTCGACTGCTATATGTAACTCGGTTTCTAAAGTCATATTTAATCCATAAGACCTGATTTTGTTGTCACAAATTGAATATTGGCTCCATTGAAACTTCCAAGATGGCGTCATCGTCTTCTCCGTTTCCATTGGCTCATCCGGATACCTCGGACTTTTCCATTCAAATGCATTAGCTTTAAGTCACATGATCGCCAAGGTCGTGAGGTTGTCGTTCGATGACGTCACAAAGTCACGTGGATTTTTGACTATATAAGCGGGGTGTTCCGCAGTCAGTCGGGACATTGTGTTTTTACACGCCTCCCGTACAGATCTCAATAGAAAACAGTCATGTGACTGTTACAATCAAAAACAGTCATAGGACTGTTTTAGCAAACCAATCCTGAACATTCAGAGAGAGCAATCTTGACTGCTTTATTAGACTGTTCTGGACTGTTTTAGGCTAGGCAGAGAAATCATGACTGTTTTAAGGTCTGATACTCTCTGTGACTGCTTAAGCAGTCAGGACTGGTTTTACAGAATAGAACAGAACAGAATAGAGATAGTTCTAAGAGTACCAATGCACTTTATGACTGTTTTTCTCAGAAACTGTTCTTGCAAGCTTCTGGACTGTTTTGGCAGCTCTGAATGACCAGGACTGTTTTTAGCCATCTTACTCTTTTGCAGGCCTCACTCTTCTGAGTAGAAAGTATTCTTATATTTATCAAATTAATTAATACAGTCAAAAGATCCACACTCACCTTGTCTAGATCTTCCTTAAGATGTCTGGTAAACGCATAGAGAAGCCCTTTGGAGACGAGGTTATTATGTTTTTGTTGTAAATACAGTTCCCCACCCATTCATTTTTGCACTTTGAACATTTTCTCTCCAATCAGAACAGTCATGAATTTTTACTTACCTTATCTAGGTGGATATCTAGTTCTCTCTCTGCGCTTAGATTCATGGAATTTATTTTATAATACTAATTTTGAAAGATAGAATTCTAATTATCTTACCATTCTTGATTATTTGTCTTCTATAAATTATAAAGTATGTTGGGTAAACTCTAGAAACAAGAAATATTAGTTCCTTCTCATTCCTAACCCTCTAGTCATTTCCATCATACACAAAGCGGATCCACATTGTGGCTCCCCTGGAAACCAGACTGCCTTATATCATACAATCCTGACAGACTGTAGAACCAGTAAGCCATACTGGTTAGGCATTAGATGAAGTGGTTGTGAATTAGATCACCTGGTCAAGCATTAGAGTGTCTCATATTTTATTTTCCAGTGAAGATACAAACCAGACTATATTTGCGAGCTACAGTTCTAATCTGACTTTAGATTGCCAAAGAACACTACTGTTGTTACAATGACGCCTGCTACCCACTCAGCAACGGATACCAAGATCCAAATTTAGAAAATAAAAATAAGGATAACATGTCCGTGTAATATATACCCCCTTATACACCACATTTTTATTGCAAAACTAGGGTATTCAGGGGTATACCTATATTTCTTTTTTTGCCCCCAAAACATAGATTGTGGGTACTCGTTAGAACCATCTCAGCGAGGCGCTTCTAACGTGTACCCACAATCTATGTTTTGAGCGAAAGTAAGAAAAAATTCAATTTTTACAACTTAAGAAAAATCTGTATAATACATTTGCACGTTTTCGTAGTGTTTCTTGCATAGACAAACAAAATAATTTTTTCTATCTAACACCTCCT
>OZ024872.1:67179724-67253809 GCA_964017185.1 Rugalucina vietnamica
TTATTATTATTATTATTATTATTATTATTATCCATGAATGTGCAAACTGTATTATTTTCCATTTAAATGCTGTACCACTATTTGTGATTCAAAACAGTCATCATCAACATTTTGTTTATAAATTATCATACTACATTAAGGTTGATTCATTTAAGCAAATTGACATCTGTGAGAAATTGTCCTAGGGCTGCAAGGTATATCTAGAAACCAACCCCAATATACCTTTAATGCAAATATCCCTTCTGCATTTTCCTTGGCAATAAAGTCTTAATTAATGTCTAAGCACAGACAAACCATTTGTAAATGACACACTGATTTGCTAAGTTATAATTGTGCACCTTTAAATTCTTGCACAATGTTTTGAAGCAACAAATAACAGTCCAATCTGTCTCAAGAAACACCTGTATTAAGCAAGCACCTTCCTTTTCAAAGTTCCCCCAACTGATTTTACATGTTAATGAGCCTCGATTAAGCAAACATCTGTCTTATGTGGCCAGAGGTCACTTGTTCCTGTCCCAAATGTGTCATTAAGCAGCCACTCATTTCATCAGTTCTGTAGACATGGATATTTAAACTCTATTAGGTGTCAAAATTGTCTTCACAGCTTCCTGATGCCACAATTCTTGAATTCAATTCTGCCAACTTATGGCAGCTCGTACAATTTGCATAATTTGCATAAATCCAAGATGGCCGCCGGAAATCTGTGAAATTTTCAAATCGCCAAACAGTGTAATATTTGACAATTCCAACACTATAATGAATCTGAAAAATTCAGACAGATATCTCGAACACATGAACAGTTATGGGTTTAAAAAGTGGCATATTGTATAGTGAAAACGTCGTGTTTAATAAACAAGCAAATAGCTTTACCTGCATCTGCATGTAAATGCCATTAAAACATTGAGTAGACGAAAACTTTTCCGGCACAGTTTTACGATATAACTCTAGTTTCTTTCCATCCCTATACCAACTCAGTGGCGACATTATGGGGATCGGTTAAAAAAACTTTTAATGGCATACCCCAAAATAGGGGTAGGCGTATTCAGGACATTATAGAACTTGAGCGACGAGGTCAAATGCCATACTAAAAGGCCTAACAAATCAGGGATAGGCGCGAGTTAAAGACTCTTTCAAACTTAATGTTGTTTATTTACAAAAATTCTACTCGAAAAGCACATTTAGAAAAAAAATAAGGGTGATGCTTAACTTATGTCCGACTGTATATTTACTGGACAAAAATGACTTCTTTAAAAAATGCCAATTATTCATGATGCACATCATGCAATAAAGTACTTACCACTTAACTCATTTAAGCCTGGGGTCCCTTTTATGAAACATAGGCAAACAGCATAGCCCCAGATGTGACGCCGCAAAATGCGGCGTCCCATCTTAGACCATTCTGATTGCTTAGAGAAATTTCATCGAAAAATGGGATAGAAACTCAAAATCACTCCTGATGCCCCCCAAAATCAAAGTGAAGTCCAATCGTCAAATATGGGTTACTATGGTAAAGATGTTCACTCTAGACGAGGCTAGTATTACATCAACCCCTCTAATAAGCAACCACCTGTCTTAAACAAGCAATTTAGTGTTCCCTTTAAGTTAGCAGCTTCCTGAAGACAGGTTGGACTGTGCTTGCATCTGGGTACATGAAGGGTATATGTACGATTAGCACTGTTGAGACGACCCTAAGAAACCTTTTGACAATCACTATACCGTAGTATTATTATAGAAAAGTACTGTATTACTTACGATGTGAGTTGACATAATAACCTTTTTAACCTGTGGTGCGGAACTTCATGGGTAGTTGCGGAGTAACAATGACAAATGCATTCAATAAGGTCAGCCAAACTACACTGAAAAAAAGTTATAAGAGGCCACTTTTCAAACTCTTTTTTTGTTTCTAAGCCATGTTTAAAATTGCACGATTTTTTGCGCAAAAGACGTGTCTTTCAAGTAAGTAAAGTTCCAAAGTGTTAAGAAATAATTTTCTTTTACTAAAGGCGTTTTTGGAGTAAAAATGCAAAAATCAATATTTTTAAATAAAAAATTGGATACAGCACACCATTTATTAAAATTAGGAACGGGTGTCATCAAAGGGGTCGTTACGGCTCGGAAAAACATCAAACATACGAATTTTCTCTACTGGTAGAATTTTTATGCATTTTTGAAAATCGCCAATTTTGAGATTTTTTGGAAAATTCATAAATGTGCCTCTTAAACATGTTGACCCCTGTCAAATTCACTTGATGAGGCCTGGAAATGAGAGATATAACTCGACTTAACTGTTTTAGACCATTTTCGAGGACCAACAGGTCAAGGCTGCCGCACACTTCCGGTTTCAATGCCAATTTTTAACGAACAAAATAACAAAATTTGTGGACGATTTTTTTAATTTTCAAAGTTTATCAGAGTCTAGTATTTGTCCTAAATAATCGCTGAAAATTTCAATGCCGTGCTGCTGATAATAACGCAACTGGAGAAGGACAAAGTTGGTATGCAAATTGCATACAAAAGCTGAATTCCTGTTATTCGGGTTGTTGTCTTCTTGCATGTACAAAACAGAAACGAAGATTCTTATTGGAGCAACACTTTTGACTTAATTTTATCTTGCATCATGGCAGTCAGTAGCACTTTCAAATAAATTAAATGTAAAAACATAACGTCATAATATGACATTTAATTTGATGTTAATAAAGTGTGACTTTTTGAAATAGGGTACCTTTACACATGCTTCGTCTGTGTGAGAAGTATCACGCATTTTGGAATGCAGAAACTCACAGAGCTACTGTTAGACATTGGTTTAGTCATATGATCATGAATTTTAATTGATCGTATTTACTTTCTGAACTAGAAGAAAAAATATGAGGTGGCCTCTTATAACTTTTTTTCAGTGTATTTAAAAATGAGGTATTGACCTTGATGTTCTGACACAAAAATGCAAATATTTAGCCCCCGACAATGTCAAGTTTAGGAAAATTCCGGCGTTTTAGGCGTGTGTTCTAGACTAGCTATCTCAAGACATTATAAAAGAGGTTAATGACGCCAAAAATGAAAACGATATATCAGTCAAAAATAAAAATAATTAAATAGAAATGAAAATGAATAAAGGATAAAAGTTAAAACTGAGATCCTCTATTAAGAGCAGCGAACATATTATGAGAAAAAGGATGGACCATACTGCGATTTCGGCTACTCAGTGACCCTTTAGATTTGGCAACATGGAGCCAAAGACAATAACTGTAATTTTGCAACTTTCAACAGTGTAGTCGATTACAAAGACTAGTACGCACTATCCGAATGGGGCCAAATACGTTGGTTAGAAAATGAATCTAAACCATTGATAAAATTAAATATAGAAATAGAACAGATGATCATTTGCCCATTATGTGCTTCTTTAAGGAATTCGGAATTCGACTGCATTACGCCAGAGATTGAAAGTAAAAATAAAATCAGTTTTCTTTTTATGCTTTAAATGATTGTTTAAATCAGTACCTATTTTCTTTCTACTTATGCATCCACACAATAGATGCAATCCATAAACGAAAGTGTTTAATCTTATTGCACACAAACATGTCATTGTTAATTTTATTAACATTTTTTTGTGATACGTTTTATTCTACTCGGCTGTTTTAGCTATTTGGAGAAATGTGAGTTCCAATCCTGTTATAAAGACGGTACTTGCAATACACACGGGTTACCATTGACCTACATAGCATACCATCTGAATGGCAAAACGATCAACATGGACGGTCGCCTGGATGACGAGGCTTGGGCTGAAGTACCTTGGACAGAGAAATTTGTTGGTACTGTCTTTAATTTTATTTTTAAGTCTAAATTCAAGTTAATTTTTTTCATTTTGTGATGAAAAAAAGACCAGCACTGAGAAGAAATAGTTTCATAATATAGGAGCAAAGCGTGACTAAAAGGAACAACTCACCCCCTTCAACTCCGCTAACTTTGAAACGGTAAAGGTAAGCAATGAAATGGCGCAGTCAGAAGTCCAACTATAAAACACGATATAAAAAAAAAAACTAAATCGACCACCAGACAAATACAAAGAGAACATATCGTGAGCTTGGTGAAGTAATCACATGGAAATTCAAATGGAAATGTAATTTTGAAAAGCTTATATTAAAAAAACAAAACCGAAATGAAAACACTCGTCAACATAAAATCAGGGTTCATTCACTTTGCACGCGACCCACTGCGGTTCATAGCTCCATGAACACTAGAAAAATAAAAATTCATTTCTTAAATAACAGGCGCTTGCATATTTTGTTACGTTTTACCCACGGTTAGAAAAATTCCATTTTTTCCAATGTTTTATTTGAAGTAAGGCTAGTCGAGACCTTTATTTAAAAAAAAAAAAAAAAAAAAAAAAAAAAAAAAAAAAAAAAAAAAAAAAAAAAAGAACAGTTTTGTTCAAGGTCGTGTTTTATTAGCTCACCTGAGCCGAAGGCTCACAGGTGAGCTCATAGTATACCCATGCTCCGGCGTCCGTCCGTCGTCTGTCCGTCCGTCCGTCCGTCGTCCGTCCGTCCGTCGTTCACAATTTCAAAGATCTTCTCCTCTGAAACCGCTTGGCCAATCAAAGCCAAACTTCATGTGGAGCATCCTTAGGAAGGGGGAACAAAAGTTTATATAAATGGTCCAGGTCACATGACCAAGATGGCCGCCATGGCTATAAATAGCAAAAACCTTTAAAAATCTTCTTCTCCAGAACCAGTGGGCCGATTTCCACGAAACTTGGTATGTAGCATTGGGGACACAGGCCCATCATAGTTTATATAAATCATGACCCTAGGATGACCTTGACCTATTTTACGGCAAGGTCAACTTAGGTCGCCAATGCATTTGAATGGGAAAAAATAGTAAAATGCTATTGAATGGGTAAAATGTACTGGGAATAGGCAAATTGGACAGAAGATTAATGTTAATGCAAAATTTTACCCCCTGGGGGGTTGTCTGCCCCTGCCCCGGGGCTATATACATGTATATTTCTATAATAATGAAACATCTTCTCCCCTGAAACCGCTTGGCCAATCAAAGCCAAACTTCATATGTAGCATCCTTGGGAATGGGGAAAGAAAGTTTATATAAATGGTCAAGGTCACATGACCAAGATGGCCACCATGGCTATAAATAGAAAAAACCTTGAAAAATCTTCTTCTCCAGAACCAGAAGGCCAATGATTTTGAAAATTGGTGTGAAGCATCAGTGACTGGAGCTCTATAAAGTATATATAAATCATGACCCTGGCATGACCTTGAACTATTTTACGGCAAGGTCAACATAGGTCGATCATGCATTTGAATGGGGAAATGTGTAAAAATGTCATTTGTAGGGAAAAACTTGCAGGAAATGGGCAAATGGACTTAAGATTGATGATTCTGAAAAAATTTGGACCCCAGGGGTCTGTCTGCCCCCACCCCGGGGCAATATACATGTATATTATAGTGATATTCAAAGATCTTCTTCTCTGAAACCGCTTGGCCAATCAAAGCCAAACTTTATGTGGAGCATTCTTAGGAAGAGTGAACGAAAGTTTATATAAATGGTCCAGGTCACATGACCAAGATGGCCACCATGGCTATAAATAGCAAAAACCTTTGAAAATCTTCTTCTCCAGAACCAGAAGGCCTAAGATTTTGAAACTTGCTATGAAGTCTCAGGGAGAGGAGCTCTACAAAGTTCATATAAATCATGATTCTTGGATGACCTTGACCTATTTTACGGCAAGGTCAATGAAGGTCGCCCATGCAATTGAATGGGAAAATTGTAAGAATGTCAATTTGAAGAGAAAAACTTGCAGGAAATGGGCAAATGGACTTAAGATTTATGATTCTAGAAAAAAATGGATCCCTGGGGTCTGTCTGCCTCCACCCTGGGGCAATATACATGTATAATACCGAGATATTCAAAGATATTCTTTTCTGAAACCGCTTGGCCAATCATAGCCAAACTTTATGTGGAGCATTGTTAGGAAGCAGGAATGAAAGTTATTAAAATGGTCAGGGTCACATGACCAAGAGGGCTGCCATGGCTATAAATAACAAAAACCATCAAAAATCTACTTCGTTAGAATCAGAAGGCCTATGACTTTGAAACTTGGCATGAAGCATTAGGGAGAGGAGCTCTACAAATTTTATATAAATCATGACCCTGTAATGACATTGACCTATTTTACAGCAAGGTCAACATAGGTCGCCCATGCATTTGAATGAGGAAAAGTGTTAAAATGTGATTTGTAAGGAAAAACTTGCAGGATTTGAGTAGATGGACTGAAGATATATGATTCTGAAAAGAATTGGACTGCAGGGCTTGGTCTGTCCCCACCCCCGGCCAATATACATGTTTATTACCATAATATATACAGATCTTTTTGTCTGAAAAAACATGACAAATCAAAGCCAAATTTCATTGGGAGGATCTATATGAAGGTGGAACCAATGTGTTCATAAATAATCCAGGTCTCATGACCAAGATTGCAGCCATGCCCATATACGGTAAAAACCCTTCGAGAATCTTCTATTTTCATGACACAGTCAACTTAAGTCTCCTATGCACATAAATGGAAGAAAATGGGAAAATGTCATATATGGGGAAATTTGCTTGAAATAGTAGGAATATATACAGATTGTGTTTATAAAAACATAAGGGTTGATTGACCATATCCTGGGGCTATATGCATGTATAAATCTGTAACATTCAAATATCCTCTTATCTTAATCAAAATGGCTACTATGCGCACATATGCTAAAATGCTAGAATACCTTCTCCATTGGGAATTCATTTGGGCAAACCAATTTCTTTGAAATTACTTATGATGGACAAAGAACTCAGGCCCACCATAGTTTGCGTAAATGATGAGCCTGCGTCGACCCTGACCTATTTCATAACAACATCAATTTTTTTTGATCATGTGCAATGTAGGTAAATATTACTTTCCTTCTATTTTCAGGTGAATTTCCATACATTTGAGGTTGAACTGCATGAAGATATGGTATAGAATAGATGGGAAGAATAGAGAAAGAGATTAAGGACAGACACTGGTGATGCTGAAGTAACAGATAAGTATCTTAGAAAATATTGATAAGGTGTCTACCTAGTGTGAACATGACATCAAAACAATGTTACATCGAAGCCAGTGTGACTTCATAATGTCACATTGACATTGATGTGATGTTGTTATATCATGTGCTTGCTGGGTGGTTATATGAAATCTCAAATTAAGAAGCTAGAAATATCATACTTTCTGATCTGTTTAAAAAAGAGGCACATCAGCCTGTGTAGTAGAGCAGCCGATCTGCTTCTTTTTTCATAGCCAAAGTGCCCTTAGTTCATGTCAAATTCACTACAAGATAAGCTTCAATAGAAGAGAATCTATCTTTTATAATGCAAAAATGCAAAATATGTCTGAGCATTTTCGTAAATAGCAATTTTGTTCACTTCTTCAATAGTATGATATCTCTACATTCTATTTTGACGATTTCTTGGTAGGTTGGTATCTAAGCAATTCTACACATGACCTTTTCTTTCTATTTTCAGGTGAGTAACCATGCCTAGAAGGAAACAGTGGAGGAGGTCAGAGGAGAGAAGATCCGAGTGGAGAAAGAGGTCAAGAACAGATGGAGGAGATGGAGAAGTGTTGGACAGAAAGAGGCCAAGAGGTAAGTATACTGAAAGTCCGGAAAGGATGCCGGCAAAGACAAGTCCTGAAATGATGCAGGCAAGAAGTCCGGAAAGGATGCCGGCAGAACAAAGTGAAAGTCCTGAAATGATGCAGGCACAAAGTCATGAAAAGAAACAGACATATGATCAGAAACAGCCAGTTTACCGCACTGAATTAGACATGGAAAATATACAAAATAAACAGACTGAGTTTCAGGAGAAGAAGTTGTTAGAGAATGCTTTATTGACAAGTCCTGATTCAAAACATATAAAGGCTAAAAAAGACAAGCAGGCAAACATCAGTCAGTTTAAGCAGTTACTTAATGATCTCAGCAAGCTCATAGAAAGTGTTAGCTCAAATGTGCAGACCAATTTTGATGCAGTATTTCTAGATACTTTTCCTGGTGTGGATGTTGATTTACAATCAAGGGTGGTTGAAAAACTGTCTGAAAGAGCAGATACAACAGTTTGTTCACAAAAAGCAATGTCCCAACAACATGCTGGGCATAATGAAAAAAATACAGCACAGCAGCATTTCAACAGAGATTCATCAGAACTAGGGTTAGATAACAATGTGATGTTTTACGAAGCTGTAAGATCATCTGAACAATTGTGGAATGCCAGTGATTTGGTCTTTGGAAGTTTTCATCAGAATGATGTCAGATTTTCTGAGCAATCAAGAGGATATCAGTGCACATGTAATGCATTATGTATGCTGTCATACTCTTCCTGTCTTGATATTGAAAAGAGCTCTATATTAGACGAGGTGCTTTGTGAGGGAGATGTTCTGTATCAGAGTGTGATAAACAAATTAAGAGAAGATGGAAAATTCATTCACCACCTGCTGACTTTAGAAGAAATTCCAGATGATTTTAAAGTAGAGATAGGAAAATTTACATCTGAGAAACTGCCGATTGTAAGTGGCGTGCTTTTAGATACTCAAAATCTGGGTTTGCCAACACTTCACGAAGTATTGCAGTCAGTCTTTTTGTATACATCATCAGGTCTTTTAACCATTGGGGCCATATGCTCTGCTGTATTTAGAAAGAATGGCATGTATATGCTTTTTGATTCGCATTCCCATGGAGAAAATGGACTTTCATCAAATGATGGTACATCCTGTTTGATAACTTTCACAAGTATCAATGACCTAGTTACATATATGTATGCATTTTATGACAGTTTAAATTTAGATACCAACACCAACTTACAGTTTGACTTCTTACCTATCAAAATTAAAAAGACTGAAGAAACACAGAGCTGTAAAGATCAAATGGAACATAATATGGAAGCTTACTTCAATGATCAAAGGTTGAGACAAGCTCACAAAGCACAAATAAAACAAAGTATTATGCCAAGCATATCAATGGCAGAATCAAAAAAAGCATTAGGGGCAAAAAGAAAAAACAATCGCATGGAGTATTATAAAACTTATAGAAGAAAATGTAGACAAAATCCTGCATTCAAAGCTAAAGAAAGAGACTCAAAGCAATCTGTGAGAACCAATCCTGTTTTTAAGGCCAAGGAAACTGTGTATCAGTTGCAATCAAAGCAATCAGCAAGAAAAGACCCTGTGTTCAAAAGAAAAGAAACTGTGTATCAGTTGGAATCAAAGCAATCAGCAAGAAAAGACACTGTGTTTAAAAGAAAAGAAATTGTGTATCAGTTGGAATCAAAGCAATCAACAAGAAAAGACCCTGTGTTCAAAACAAAAGAAAGAGAATCAAAGCAATCTGTGAGAGGCAATCCTGTTTTTAAGGCCAAGGAAACTGTGTATCAGTTGCAATCAAAGCAATCAGCAAGAAAAAACCCTGTGTTCAAAAGAAAAGAAACTGTGTATCAGTTGGAATCAAAGCAATCAGCAAGAAAAGACCATGTGTTTAAAAGAAAAGAAACTGTGTATCAGTTGCAATCAAAGCAATCAGCAAGAAAAGACCCTGTGTTCAAAAGAAAAGAAACTGTGTATCAGTTGGAATCAAAGCAATCAGCAAGAAAAGACCCTGTGTTCAAAAGAAAAGAAACTGTGTATCAGTTGGAATCAAAGCAATCAACAAGAAAAGACCCTGTGTACAAAACAAAAGAAAGAGAATCAAAGCAATCTATGAGAGGCAATCTTGTTTTTAAGGCCAAGGAAACTGTGTATCAGTTGCAATCAAAGCAATCAGCAAGGGAAAATCAGAATTTTATTGCAAAGGAGAGAATATACCAGAAGGCATCAAAACAGAAGGCAAGGGAAAATCCTTATTTTCTTGAATGTGAGAGAATTAAGAAGCAACAAGTAAGGCAGGAAAAAAGAAAATTTGAAGATAATTCTGGAATAAATGTTCCTAGAAAAAGATGTAGACATGACACAGATAGTGTTCCAAAACCTCAGCGCAAAGACTTTGAAAATATTGAAAATGCTATCAAACAATTTCATTCAGATATTTCTATTGGTCCTTTGTATGTCTGTTCATGTTGTCACCAGACATGGTTCAGGAAAAGTGTTTCTATGTTAAAGAATACCCATATTCCAGCCGAAACTAAACAACAGCATTGTACAGACTTTATATCTGTCAATAATAAAGAATGGATATGTCATACTTGCTTAAGTGCCTTAAGAGATAGTAAAATTCCAAAGCTATCAGTAACTAATGGAATGAAGTGGCCAATCAAGCCACCAGAGCTAAACTTACACCAATTAGAAGAAAGGTTAATAGCACTGCGTATTCCATTTATGCAGATAAGAGAATTACCACGTGGTGGCCAATATTCCTTGAAAGGGAATGTAATTAATGTTCCTGTTGATATTCAGCCTACAATAAACTGTCTGCCAAGGCCAATGGATGAAAATTTTACAGTTGCTATCCAGTTGAAAAAGAAACTTTCATATAAAACGGTTGACTTTAAAGAAAATGTAAGACCATTAAGAGTTTTGACTGCGCTGCATTGGCTTATGAACAACAGCAAGCTATACAAGAACTCTGGCATAGTAATTGATGATGACTGGTTTCAGGAAGTTACTGAAAGTGCAGAGGAAACAGTCAGAGAATTTTTAGGAGTTCCAAGAGAACAAACTAATGACAAACATAGTATGGAAAATGAAAAGCAGGAAGAAATCACAAGTAAAAAGGACGCTAATGCACCAACTGATTATGATTCTGATCATTACAGTGAGATAGATGCTAATGACCATGTTGGCAATATAGATACATTAGTGGATGATGCTGATATTGACAATACATGTGACAAAGTTTTCACTTTTGCACCAGGTGAAGGACAACATCCTTTAAGTCTTTATAATGATAAAGATGCAGAATATTTGTGCTTCCCATCCATATTCTGTGGACAAACACCACCTAGTAAGGAAGAACGAATTGTTCCAGTTCATTATAGTGACATTGTTAAATGGGAATTGAGAAGTGTTGACAGGAGAGCTGCACAGTCAGTTCCAAATATATTCTTTAAACACAAAAAGCTACAGATGAAACAAATCAGTGATAAAGTCAACCTAGCTGTTAGAAGATGTAAAAAGCGAGGACAAAAAATAACTGCAGCTGAAGCTAGAGATTCAAATTTTTTGGACAAACTTGTAAATCTTGATGAAGGCTATTATATATTTCGCCAACTGAGAAATTCACCTGCCTATTTAGAAATGCGCAAGAAAGACATTTTTGCAATGATTAGGCAACTTTCTTTGCCTACTTGGTTTATGTCATTGTCAGCTGCAGATACTAGATGGACAGATCTGTTGAAGATGCTAGCAACATTAAATGATGGTATTGAATATTCCGAAACGGAATTAGAAAGGCTTACTTGGCAAGAGAAAACAAAGCTAGTTCAGAAAGACCCAGTTACATGTTCAAGGTACTTTGATCATAGGGTTCAAGAGTTCCTCAATACAATTCTAAAAAGCAGTTCTGAGCCAATTGGAAAGGTACTTGACTATTTTTATAGAGTTGAGTTTCAGCAACGTGGCTCCCCTCATATTCACATGCTTGTTTGGGTAGAAAATGCTCCAACTTTAGAAACAAAGTCAGAACAGGAAATAATTGAATTTGTTGATCAATATCTTACCTGCAATAGTGATAATGAGAAAACAGCAAATCTTGTTAACCTTCAAAGTCACAAACATTCTAGAACCTGCAGAAAAAAAGGGAAACCAATATGTAGGTTTGGATTTCCATTGCCACCATTTCCAAAAACTATGTTGCTGTATCCTCTTGAAGAAAACATTGACAAGTACAAGAAAAAGAATGTAGAGCTCCAAAAATCAATGAATGAGTGTAAGGAAAATGAAGACATACCATTTGATGAGTTTCTAGAAAAAATTGCTAGAATGGATTTTGAAGATTATATTTGTTGCATTAGAAGCTCATTGAAAGCACCAAAGGTTTTCGTAAAGCGAAAAGTGAAGGAAATGAGAATAAATCCATTTAATGAAAACATACTTCTTGCCTGGAAGGCCAATCTTGACATTCAGATTGTTCTTGAGCCATACGGTTGTGCTTCATATATAGTTGGTTATATAAGTAAATCACAGAGAGGTATGAGTGCACAACTTGAGGCAGCAGCGAAAGAGGCTAGAAGAGGAAATCTTGACCTAAAGAAACAAGTTAGGCATATTGGGAATGTATTTTCTAACTGTGTTGAGGTCAGTGCTCAAGAAGCTGTTTATCTTGATCTGCAAATTCCTTTGACAAAATGTACGAGGGATATTGTTTTCATCAACACATCTATACCAGAAGAAAGAATCTTTCTGTTGAAGCCAAAAGCTGCTCTTGATGAACTTCCTGCTGAATCCACAGATGTAGAATCTGAAAATGTAATACAGAGGTATTCTAAAAGACCCAGGCAGCTTGGAAATTTATGTTTAGCTGATTATGTCTCAAAGGTTGACGTTACTTATCCAAAAGGAAATAAGTTTTCAGAGAAATTTGATGACACTAATGATGATGACAGTTTTGTCAATAGCTCTAGTGATGAAAGTGATGACAGCTTGGATGATAATAACAGTCAAAGTTCAGACCTGTTGTTCGAAGCAAAAAATGGAACAAAATACAAGAAAAGAAAAGTACCAAGAATAATAAGATATGTAAAATACAACAGAAAGAGGGATCCAGAAAATTATTTTAGAGAGCAGCTTATGCTTTTCGTACCTTGGCGAAATGAACAAAAGGATTTAATGGGTTCTTTTGGAACATATGAAGCTCGGTTTAACTCCGTGCAGACATCCCTGATGTCCAAAAGAAATGAGTATGAGCATCATGCTGAAGAGCTCGAGATTGCAAGACAAATGATGGAAAATGAGGAAAGGGACTATGATCAAATTGCACCTAATGCAGAGCAAGAAAATAGAGAAACAGAAGAAGAAGGGCCAGCAGAATCAGAAAAATTTGTTTGCTTTAACCCAAGCAGAGTTGTAGAGCAGAGGCATTATGACATTGGAATAGAATTACAGTCAACTTGCTCAGTGCCACCAGTAGAAACAAGTGGTATTTTATTACCGGATGATGAATATTTACAACTACTCAGAAGTCTTAATTTGAGACAAAGAGAATTCTTTAACCATATTGTGCACTGGATTAAATCCAAAGATGAACCAGTCTATGCTTTTTTAACAGGAGGTGCAGGTGTTGGTAAATCAGTTGTGATTCGGGCGCTTTATCAATGTCTGTATAGATTGTGGAATTTGAAAGATGGAGAAAATCCAGATGATAAACGAATTTTACTGTGTGCTTACATGGGCTTTGCTGCATTTAATATAAGTGGCCAAACCATTTCCTCTGCTTTCCACCAGAAAATGTATCAAAAGGGCACAAATCATCTTTCAGCCGATGAATTAAACACATTCAGAATTAAGTATAGACATCTGAAACTTGTCATTATTGATGAAATATCAATGGTAGGGAACAGGACATTAAATTTTATCAACATTCGTTTACAGCAGCTCATGGGAACAAAAGAAGTTTTTGGTGGTTTAAGTGTTATTGCTGTGGGTGATCTGTACCAGCTAAAGCCAGTAGGTGATTATTTGATAAGTCTTGATTTGAAAGCGGGAGCATCTTCACTAGGACAAAACTTATGGAAAGAACTCTTTACAATGTATGAATTGGTTGATATCATGAGGCAGAAAGATGATCTTGCATTTGCACAACTATTAAACCGACTTCGGTTGAATGAAATGACAGAGGAAGACAAACAAAAGCTGCAGACATGTGTTGTTGACCATGAAACTGATGACTATCCAAAGGACGCCCTTCATTTGTTTGCGGAGAATTTTTATGTAGACCAACACAATGACACTATTTTGAGTCAGTTGCCAGGGGAAAAATTTATAATACCATGCCATGACATTGTTGTCTCATCAAACATTCCTGCTAAAAGACAGCAGTCCCTGATTGATGGGCTTCCAAAAGACTATGGGAAAACAGGACAATTGAAGAAGTCATTAACAGTAGTTGTTGGAATGATTGTTGTTCATACAGCTAATGTAGATGTAGAAGACGGTTTAACCAATGGTGCTACGGGTGTGGTGAAACACGTTGACTTCAGGTGGATGGAAGGAACGAATCGACCAAGCATTATTTGGGTATTGTTTGATGACCCTCGGGTTGGTAAGGCAACACGTGAAAAAAACAGGAAATTCTACAACTCAAACATTCATTCAGAATGGACACCTGTATTTGAAACACAACGAACATTTATAGTGAACTACAAAACGTTTCAAAGAAGCCAATTTCCACTGACACCAGCTTCAGGTAAAACAGTCTACAAAGCAGAAGGAGCTACAGTAGACAGGGTAGTTGTTGATTTATCCCAGAAAGACAGAAAGTATAAAATGCCACATATGCACTATGTTGCATTTAGTCGAGTGAAAAAGCTTGAGGATTTATATATATTGAATATGAATGAAGCTGCTCTGGCTGTAGATAATGATGTGAATATAGAGATGGAAAGGCTACGCAGAGAAGCTGCATTGGAGCTCTGTTATATTCCTCTGTATAAAATTGGTCCTGGCAAAACCAAAATCGCATTCAACAATGCTAGATCCTTACATAAACATTTTAAGGATGTTGAATTTGAACCAAATGTGTTGGCAGCAGATGTCATTGGATTTTCTGAAACAAGATTATGTAGTAGGGATGAAAATGTACATTTTGCCCTGAAACGGTTCAGACTTGTTAGACTTGATGACACAGTAAAAGAGGCAAACAACAGGCCATATCATGGACTTGCATTATATGTAAAGGAGTACTTGCAGATTCAGAAAGTTGTAAAAATGCAATGTAAGTCATTTGAGTTCATATTGGCTGACATATTCAATGTTCAAGGAAGTTATGTTCAAGTTGTTGTATTGTACAAATACCCCAAAAATTCACAGACTGATTTTAGACAGGATATCCACTGTCATCTCAGGCCAGTTATTGACCTGAACGCTAAATTAGTCATATTAGGTGACTTCAACGTTCAGGCAGATGGTGCCAATACAGGGTTTGTGGATTTTGTAGAAACATTATTTGGGTGTATGCAGCAAATCAATCAATGTACAACTGAGTCTGGATCAATGCTAGACTTGATTTTTTCAAATTCTGAAGTGTTTAGTGATGTTATTGAGGCTTATTGGTCTGATCATAAACTTATATATTGTGCCTTTGACAAATAGGTATTCAAATGATGTGAAGCAGAAGATGAATGAAGTTCAAAGGAAATCAGTGCGAAGACATGGCCCATTCTTGAGAAAAATAATGTTTGTATAATGACAACTTCACAATAAAACAAAGCTGCGAAGCAGAATTGGTAATAAGCTTAATATTTTTTGCTTACTAAGATTAAAATTGCTGTTTGATTCAGATTAATCTCTTTATTTCTTAAAATCATCCAAGCTGTGTATCATGGCTCAGAAGAATTGAGAATCCATGTCCTTTGAATGCAAAAACATGCAAATTAGAGTAAACAATTGAAAGCGTAACCCCACTCGATATTAAATCAGGTGGTTTAGCTAATTTTGGGGTTGCCACCATTTTTTTTTTTTTAATTTTCTTTTTCTTTTCTTTTTTTTTTTCTTTTTGTTGTTGTTGTATTGTAAATGTAACATTCAGTCATGCTCATTTCAGTCATTTTTGTTTTAATTTTATTGGTTCTTGCAATTAGTTCTGATTGAAATTATTGTTGTTGTCCTGTATCTGCATTGGTATTAATTCACTGGCTTTTCTAGGAGTGTGGATGCTCTGTGATACACCATTGGATCGAGAGAGGAAATAGCTTTATTTCCAGGAGTATTAGTAAAGAACTCAGAAAGTAGTTCTAACTTGACTTACTGAAAAGTTGTTGACTGGGACATTAAACCTTAAACTGAACAACAACAAAGAAAATTGGTTCTTTTATCATTAACATGCAGGTTGTTACAAGAATTAAATGCAATATTTTATGACTGACATATGTATATAAAGCCACATGTTATTTTCATTAAACTAAGGTATTAAAAATGCAATTCTTTGAATTTCCTATTGTTTCTTTGTATTTGCAATTGTATATAATGTTTCTAAAGAAATGGAATAACCCACATTATCTCATATAGGTTTGTACGAAGAAATAAAGAGACTGTGACTATAATGTTGGATAAAAAAGAACTCTGCAAATATACAGGATATAATGAATTTTATTTTAAGGAAAAGAAACATCTAGATGCATTGTAAAAGTTTTATTATAACGGTGCATTTGTACCTTGTATGAAGCAGGACTGGTGCTATATAGTTTGGTGAGTGATTGACAAAGAGATAAGCTTATGAATGCATATTGTTGCAAATTTTGCTATAAGATACTATTGCACAGAGATGAGCATTGAAAAGACTTATTTGGTGTGATTTTAAAGAATCTGGATATTAACATACAATTATGGAGCTACTGTGCATTTGCATGCACAGAGCTTATTTTGATGTTGATTGAAATGTATCATCTTTTTTACTAAATATGTATGTTGATTGTTTTGTATATATGTATATAAATGTAAACAAACACAAGAAACTTTAGAGAAAATAATAGATAGAATAAAAAAGAATAGAAATACAGGTGCAATGTATAGTGTTAGTACAACTGTATTATCTTGTTTTATTAACAAGTTTATGATTGTCATGTATAATAATAATTTAACATCATTGAACCTGTTTTCAATTTGTTGTACTTTATAATCTGTAAGCTTTAAATGTACCACAATGATGGCTTTTACAAGGTATCTATTTAAGTAGTGGAAATGTAATGCAAAATTTAGACTTTTTCAGAGGTTTTAATGTTATAGACACAGTCTCATTATTTCTTCATCAAAGATATTAGTTATATAAGCATTCATGATCCATTAAGTTTCATTTTTGTTTGTTTTTATAAGATTCTAATAGTCTTTATGTATGTTTTACTGCTTGGCTAATAAATTATTATGATATGATTTTAATGTAGTTGAATAAATAAAAATTTATTGGATTACAAAGACTAGTTCTTTTAACTTGTATTCCTTTCACAGTCTTTTATTTGGATTAAAGCTAGCCAAATAGGCTTTTGTGCATGATTGGCTAGTCTCTCTACTCAAAGAGGGGTGGG
The DNA here is from genome assembly GCA_964017185.1 of Rugalucina vietnamica. Classification (NCBI taxonomy): domain Eukaryota; kingdom Metazoa; phylum Mollusca; class Bivalvia; order Lucinida; family Lucinidae; genus Rugalucina; species Rugalucina vietnamica. Next base: position 67,196,972 of record OZ024872.1, read on the forward strand.
AGGGAGTCACATAAAAATTGGACCATTGGCAACGGTCGTTTCTTCTGACCTTTATATGACAAAATTATGCATGAAGGGACAGAGACAAAAAGCTAAGCAATGTTAAAGAACTGGCTCAGTTAGAACCAGTCCCACCCTAAAAACCCAGTTGGAAAAAAAAGAAAAGAAAATTGCAACCAAACATTAGGCACTGATACAAAGAGGACATATTTTAAGCCAAGTGAACAGCTTTTTCCAAAAACATGGCCACTCATTTAACTTAATATAAAAAGACACACATTTAGGTGTAAACAGCCCAAAATCAACATTGAAACATGAAAAAAATTGTGGAGAGTCACAAAAGTATATGCTCCGTCTTGGAATGTCAGTATTATAAAATTACTGTTGTGATTTTTAATAGGTGCCTAACTGTGAAAGCCACCTAAAGCAGCAAGTTATGCACCAGTCATTTGTATCCACGGCCTCTCTAGGGCAGAGGAATAGCGGGGCTATTAACTTTCCAAATTTAAAGCCCTGCTAATAATGAGGAACGACAAATGACCTACGATATTTAAATAATCTTAATTCTTCTATCACATGGTCGTGAGATTAGGCATGTTAGCTTAGTGGTTTCGGGGAGATAAATTTGAACACCATGTACACACATCAGGGAGGCTCCAACCTTTGGCATTAAAAGGTACAAGCAGGCAATGATCAGGAAAAGATGCAATCAGAAAGAAACTCCCGCTCCAAAAACCAAGGTGGGAAAAAACTAAATTGACACTCAGGTTCTTATACTTAAATTAACTTAATTTATGTTCTTGAAATTTGGGCATACTAGATTTCAACAACTGTGACTTGTTCTCATGAAATTAAAATATACATGTATATTAAATGAGAAAATACAGCTAAATAGTTTATGTAAATTAATGCAAGATATTCATGTTTGAATGTGTGGTTGGACACTTAACTGCTATATTGGCGGGAATTTACCGGCACATCCCTGGCACTGCTGGGACTCACTGGAGGTTAAATCCCTGCACTTAAGCCCAGCTATGTCCCTGCTATCCCCGGCGCAAGGGGGGCCAGGTATACAAATGACTGGTGCATCAAGAATACACATTTGATGAAATACTGATTAGAAGTGGCAGCAAATGTTTCAACAGAATTAATTAGTTGAATTTGTGTTTTAAGTCACAGAACAGCTAAGGTCATGTGGAGATGAAACTTCTGTTTAAAGTCTCCACTAAATCTTAAGATTGGAGTAGCCCAGGTTTTAAAACAGGACTCCCGATTTACAAGGAAAATACCAGGACTCCCGATTTACAAGGAAAATAGATTAAACATACTTGCCAAAGAGCCTTCTGTTTCACCAGAATGTCCCCCCAAAAACAATGTAAAATAAAATAAGGCCAACTACTAGGTTTCAGGTGAGCGCTTACAGGACCAATGGTCCTCTGGTTTTTAAAAAGTTCCCAGATATAACACTATGATAATGTGTCATTCGTCTGTTGTTGAAGGTATAATACACCAGTCATTTGTATCCACGGTCCCAGGGCCGGGGATAGCGGAGACACAGCGGGGCTAAAGTGCCGCGTTTTTATCTCTGATGAGTGAAGACTATATTTTAGATATAGTGTGGTTTATTGAATAATTTTAGGCGCTGTCAATTTTCCTTAGGGGCGGTACCTTAGCAGTGTACTCCTGGTGTATCGTTTTCAGCAGAATCAGTTTTTATGAAAGTGCGGAGCGAACGAGTGGCTTTGTTTTTAATCAGTTTTACTTTTTTTCATTTAAAATTCTCATAAGCGTGTTGTTTTTGAGATTCTATGGATAACAATAGAGAGATCCATAATCGTGTATGACACGTGTGTAAACATATAGATTTAGAAGACTGCTTAGGGCTTACTCTATATGTTTGCTGTTGGACAACTTGCGTTCGCTCCATTTTTGTGATACAGTTTTGCAATATAACTGACAATTTATTGTACCAAATGGTCAGTGATCCGTTTCGTTGTCGATGACAAGATGATACCTATTTGTTAATTGGACAAATTGCATGATGGATTGATGAACAAAACCATTTTGCTCAGAATTGATGAACATGATTTCAAGTGACTAACGTGTTCTGGGAGCATTCCGATAGCACAGAAACAACGTCTTGAAGTTATACTTTAACCGTTCTGCAAAGATCCTGTTTAAGATAAGTATATTTTCGATACATACATTATTACATATATTCAAATCGCTTACTTATAGCAGTCGTTTTGGTGAAAATTTTAATATTTCCATACGCTATTAGGTTAATCAATTAACTTTAGCTCTCCAATATAGACTGTGAGCTCCTGTGGACACTACGATGTTTTCATTGCATTTTCATTAAACCAAGCACGATATGATAACTTTTGAACATAATGTCTATGATGATATTTCATTTCAATATTGCTTTTGATGCGATTATGTTGTTAAATTAGGTAGAGCATTATTCAGCTTTTGTCTTACCACTGGTGTCAGATACTACAGTCTTGCATTTGGTCTAGTTTCAGAAGTCCTTCATACAATTGTCGCTGAAGACCATTTATGTACGCAGAGCACATGGAGGGAATGTTGAATACAAGTTAACTGAGTACAGCTTTACAGTATTGTATTTCCTCGGGCGGACAAAAACATAAGAATGGACTCAGGCTATACTGACGGTTTCTTGGTATAAATGTTTGTTTTACGGATATTGTTGTTATATTGGACATATTAACAGAAACACGGCTATATGTCTCAAGGAGACGACGCTGCGTTTCAGAACTATGCCTACACTAGAAGGGAATAATACCACACCACTAATGGGTGGCTTGCGTTCTGCCACTGATACTTCTGGACTTCTTCTGGAATTTAGTCAGACCAAATCCCGGGATTCTAAATAACACTTACGATCAATAATAAAAATGGGGTTGGTCAGGATGGTGCGCACGAACTCAATCTTGTTTTCTGGACGTCCTCAGTTCGTTTGAAGTAACGTCAAAAGCTGTGTGGTTTCGAGGTACAAATGTAATTTGACAGCTGGGAAAAGGGACCACTGAGATATAAAGGATTTTGAAAATGCAGTCGATCATCGGATACAGTGTGTACTTGCAATAGAGTGACGTTGAAAATCGGTGACCCTTAAAGGTTGACATTTCCTATATAAACAGTTTTACGAAGCTGGATGCGACTGTTGATATTGTTCCAGATAACATTCACATACAGGGAAGTCGGCGTTTAGGAGTTGTTACAATCTATCAACTCCAGGGATACTACAAGCTAAATATGGATTGGTCATGAGCGTTCCTAAGAATGAGTTATGGTTATGGACAGTACATGGTTATGGGCAGTACATTTATAAACAAGATAAGTAACGTTCTTTTTGTAGATTTTGAACTTTGAATAGTATCGGTATTTTAACATCAATCTCACAATATAACTACGAATAATTATGTCTCCATTTAAGATTCATTCGATAACTTGCACATATATGATATAATAATAATAATAATAATAATACTTAAGATAATAACAACAACAATTCAACAAGTCTGCTGATATAGGCATTTATCGTGTGTTATGTCACGTTTTCCCTAATATCACATATGGCGTTCGTCTGGTATGTGCGGTTTTAAGTCATAGCGTCGGGCTTTTCAATGAAATATTGCAAATATCATCGTATATTAGATTATTTTTACTACACTTTGTCGATTTGAGCAAGTAATCATAATCTGAATGTATCTTCATTACAGTTATTGACCATGCACTTTATTTCAGAACATATTGTCTTTTTGTTTGTTTAAGAACACTAAGTAGTTGTTTATGCCAGTGGTGAATTACTTGCAGTTTTACTTTTAAGATAAAGCCAAATTAGTCTGTTTATAGCATTATGCATTAATTTTTATGTAATGAAATTATTTCGGGTATTTACGCTATATAATCATCTGCGCATTAAGTTAGCACGTTGTTACTCATAGCGTGTTGTTCCTATTCGCTGTAGTATAATCATTACACCCTGTCTAAATGGGCGGAGCAAGGAGTGGCTTCAGAATCATTGTTGCTTTTGCTTTGAAATAGCCTGCGTGGGCGTTAAACTAATAAGCGACAATTTGTAGCATTTTATCAGTTAATTGAAGTGTTTCAGGTCAAAGTCTCAGTTAACGTTCACCTGTTTGCCATGTGATTTACCAGACATGTTGGAACCCAAACGTTATCGTACTAGCAGATTTATGTTTTTGAGGTTGATAGGCCTTTACAATCTGTTGTGAGAGCCACAGCTTTATAAAAATCATTTTAGCAATCTCCGTTACATGTATCTCCCATTCTTAAGTTTATAATATGTTGCATGTCGAACTGCAAACAAATACTTGTTGAAATGGTTTTTTAGTTGGTGGTGATGGTTTGTACTTGACTTCTATTTACTGCGTGTTCAGCACTGACTGTAATTTAATTTACATTTGTGTACCTTTATCATGTTTATACACTTCGTCATGGAAGGTGATAACATTGCCATTGTCAGAATGTCAGAAGTTTTGACAAACTTGCCGAAGTATAAAAACTTCACATTTCCAGAACTCAGATATGAGCTAGATTAGTTATTATAGCATTGATCGGCTGTCATTAGCAATACGTTAAGCGATTACATGTAGTTTAACATTTATAAGAAGAAGTGAAACTAACGCATATAACATTACATGTAACATTTCTAGTGTGGGTCTCAGTAATATATTTTTGGAGAGTGATTTAACCGTTATAACAAATTCACGTTCTACAAAGTTTACGGGTATGCTGACTTATTTACCACAAAGTTTAAAACAAATTTCTGTTTATTGATGATGGGCAACACTGTCCCAGGTGATAGAGTGCATCGGTACTGATTACAGTTCCCTATCATTATTTGCATGTTCATGCGAAAACGGTTTAGCCTTATAGTCATGCATCTTTGAATTGGTACTTTATAAGCATTGCATTATTTCTTGTCGTCGCTCCTTGACCTGCATTGCCTCGTTTATTGTGCAAAAGCTTTTATCGTGCCGCTTGATACAACGCTATACATACATATTCATGCGAAGATTCCATCATGAGAAATAGGTAATATCAACAGCTAGTAACGTAATTATTTTAGATAATAGTGCATCGGTACTGATTACAGTTCCCTATATATATAGTATTGCCACCGCATTATTAACTGTTTTTGGCTGCCACATACTCTGGTCTGCACTACCTAATAGCATTATGCGATTGACGATTGATCTAGTCACGTGAGTTCAAGCGGCGCGGTCGGGGTAATTGCACTTTTAAATTTACCTGTTTGGACATGGACCAAATAGGATCTGTAATTATTAGATTTTATTGGTGATGTTATAAGTATATTCTGGATTATGTCTAATGTTTTTGTTTTATAATGTGTATTCTTTAGTTTCAGGGCTGTGGACCAGAATAGAGAACACACTTGCACGGAGCTTGATGCACGGCCTCTGTAGCAGCAACGTTTGTGGGTCAGAACTTTGGAAATGTCATTTACTAGACGTTTTTCGTTTACTATGTACATATACTATGGACAGATGAATTATGTTGTGTGAAATTAATGTTTTAGGCTCAGATAGACTTAATGCGAACATTTGACTGTGGGTGTTCTCAAATGACAATGGGTAGTTTTTGTCGATAAACAGCTGATATAATTGTTTGTGACATGTAGATGTGTTATTTGATGTGCTTACCATGTGTTTTTCAAATCATTTAATCTGTTGATGATATACATAACAGTGCCACGGTATTTTATCTGATAATTTACAGTGTTATAGGTCGTCGGTTGTATGTCTGCTAGGTACTTGAAGTTTCTCACGAACTAACGGACTTTGAGGAGCCTTAATACGTTTGATAAATCGCTGCTTTGATTTTAACACTATCTTAACAGCCATACTGATGTTGCCTTGAAATCCAATTAACATTCGTTATTTGTTTTACAATTTGTCATAGTTTGATTATCTAGTTTCTGCATACTTGTTTTAAGCAATAAGGAAAACAATCATAGCCTTGTATAATATTGCATAGTACAGAATAATGGGTATTTGTTGTGAAATTTCCATTTAAATTCTTTGAATGATTTTAACTTGATAACTGCTGTATAAACTGTATAAGAATCATGCTATGAACGAACATTTCCCACTCGTTTTCTTCGTATAGAAATCTATCACGTGCGTGTTTAGTTCCCTTTCCCTTCTATTCTTTACCTTACATTTTTGGCAATTACTCATTAAGTTCTAAACTGTTCCGAACTCTATTCTTATTCATTTCAAGCTATATCCCCATGGGAACATCTTAGATCTTAACTCGTTTGGGCTTAACTCTGTCAAGAACCTTCCTGGCCAGCTGTTGGGAAGGATTCTTGACTCACGTTTATTACCAAAAAATGTACTTGGATTGCATTTAAATTGACACTATTCTGCTGGACATGGCTGATGTTTAATCGCAGGATATCTGCATCAGCTGCAAGGCGATATTCTGCTGCTTTTCTGAGCTGATCCCTGGGGATGCCAATAATTGAATAAAGTTTAATATAAATATATTTGTTGTTATTCAATAAATGAAGACTATATTTTAGATATAGTGTGGTTTATTGAATAATTTTAGGCGCTGTCAATTTTCCTTAGGGGCGGTACCTTAGCAGTGTACTCCTGGTGTATCGTTTTCAGCAGAATCAGTTTTTATGAAAGTGCGGAGCGAACGAGTGGCTTTGTTTTTAACCCTACCACCACCCCTTACTCCGACCTCGCATTGCTTCGTTCATGGTATGTTTCTTTTTACCAGGGATTTGCTCAGAATCATTTGTGGTTCATTATGCATATCATTGGGCTCAGATCATTAATTATACTGGTTTGCGCAATTTGCCTATGCAGGTTCAATCACCTATCAGTTGTTGTTCCCTATTATTGTCAGGCTCTGTGCAGCCGGGGCTTTCAGTAGAGATTTTATCACAAATATGATCCCGCAGTGCTGAAAAGTTAAACGCCCCACTATTCCCTGTTTACAGAGGGGCCGTGAATACAAATGACTGATGCATAAGTTCTTAATGCTTTATCAGATATGCGAGGTGAGGATCTACCAAAGCCGTATTTCGAAACCAAGTTGAAGTTTCGCTGGGATGATGAACGATTATATGTCGGTGCTTATATGCAGGAGACAGACTTCTGGGGAACGGTAACAGAGGATGACGGCATGAGTTTGTATCCATACTTGGTTACTTCTTGACATTTTTCTACTACATGATGTAAAGCTCATAACGATTCAAACAAATCTAAAGACAAAATAATTCAAGGGTCATGTTTTACATATTTGTAAGGCGTGGAGGACATCTTGGTCTTTGTCATGAAATTCCGTGACACAATTTACATTATTCAAAATACACACGCACCAATCATACCAAAGAGCTACAAATGAATAGCCCAGTGGTCTCAAATTACTGATGGAAATGGCAATCGGATGGCCTGAAAGCTTAGGTGTGCTCATACATAACAAGAAGATTCATTTTACTTTGGTAAAGAATGAAATTATTCACACTTTATTAATATTTTTGCTTTCAGTTTGGTGGGATAATGCATTTATTGTAAGTATGAAAATTGTTGCTTTTAAAATGACTGATTCAGAGTGGACATGCCCTGGGTTTAAAAATAGTTTATCCAATTTATGCAGATGCCACAACATTTTGGTACAAAATCAGGATAACATTTCCGTGCAATACATACCCCCTTATACCCCAATTTTATATAGCAAAACTGGGGTATGCAGGGATATACCTCATTTTCTTATTTTTATCTAAAACATACAGTGTGGGTACTCGTTAGAACCGCCTCGCCGAGGCGGTTCTAAAATGTATGTTTTGAGCAAAAATGTAAAAAATATCAAAATGTTTCTGATGAAATTTTCATTTTTTACAGCTGAAAACAAATGTCTGTATATTGCATTGGCCATCGTTTGTTATACAGTTGATACCACATCAATCACATGTGCCTCCTAACAAAATATTAAATCTGAAATTGTCAAATCAAAAAATGAATCCATGTAATTTATAACTTACGGTATATTTGAGTTTACATGATTTTTTTCTGTTAAACTGCAACCATAATTTGCATATTTTCATCTTTACAGGCATATGTTATCCCTGACAACAGTATGCATAAGTGAGTAAAGTTAAGATTGTGTAATGTTAAAATGTTTAAAAATGTCACGGTCATTCAAGCCTGCTTACAGCAAAATATATTCGAATATTATGTTATATATTTAATTGTCTTCCACGATTTGCTATTCAAAGCATATGAAGGTTAAGTTTAATAATAGGACGACCCTACAGTGTACAAATTTGACTCATAGGCCTTTTTAGCGAGTATTCCGTTGGCAAAGTTACATATGTAGCTTATAAAATGAACTGAATTGGCGTCCGCATATCCGTTCGTGCGCTCGTCCACACTTTCAGACATGAATATCTTATGGTGTGCGAAGAGGGTCAAAAGTACCGGTACCAGTCCACTGGTAAATTATTACAGTGCACAGGTAAATTTATTAGTCCACTGATAAAATTTAGCAGTGCACTTGTAAAAGATAGCAGTCAACTGGTAAAAATTTACCAGTGGACTGGTACCGCTGCTTTTGACCCTTCTAGTACACCATAATATCTCAATCAATCTATAGTGGACAGTTTAAAAAATGGCCCTGGTCCATTTTGATGCTTTAGACGCCAGTAAGCATGGAAATTATCAAGTGATACCAAAATAACAAGTACCCAGAAAACTTTATAAATAAAAAGTTATGCAGATATTTGATGTAAGGAGTGCAAGACTTTTGTGAGACATTTTTCATTGAAGTCATATTTGAATTTTTGCATTTATTTTAAAACTACCCTAGCGAGTGATCGTTGACCTTATGTGGTGCTTGTCTTTCAAAGTTGCTCATAATGTTCATAGTTTCATAAACCACCATTTAACCATATCGAATCTGTTACCATAGCATACGATAAAGGTTCCAAAGTCATTTAACTCATACATACCTGGCGTCCTTTTTGTGGGATATAGGCAAACAGTATAGCCCCAGATGGGACGCCGCAGAATGCGGCGTCCCATCTGGGGCTATTCTGTTTGCTGAGAGGAATTTCATCGGAAAATCACTTTTGAAGCCCCTAAAACTTAAAGTGGACTCGCCCAAATGATAACGATGGGAAAATCCGTTCGTCAAATTTGTTTCAGTTACAAGGAAATGCAGATTAACATTTTGAATGCTACCTGGGATCTTCTTGTTAAGAAACCCTACATAGACACAGACTGTCTGATCAGGCGTGAAGTTGGTGACGAACAGTGTCCACCGGATGAAGAGAAACAGGATAGTAGTTGGTTTAGTGGACAGGTGAAAAAGGTGTATACCGACGGTGGCATTAATGATCCCAATCAGAAAGGTAACACACCTGCTGTTAAAATGGAAATGCTATACTATTGGGTGAATTGAAGAATAAGCGTAATAACTAGACTGATATTTTTCAGATTAAAACATGATATAAATTTGAGCCACTGCACAAGAAACCCAACAATTTGCATATGAAAAAATAAAGGCGCAGATCAGCTTCGCAGAAACTGCGAAGCTGATCATCGCCTTTCTTTTTGCTACGGATAGTACAATTCCTCTCCTTTCTAATTCTAAAATTTCCAGCTTCTAGCCATCGTCTGTGCTTGTACAGTCCAGTTTGTGTCAGACCTGGTCAGAACCCCAAATTTTTGGTTTTGTCATGCGAAAGCTCATTTGATATTTGATGTACTCTAAAAACATTCAACTTTTCTGAACAACGATCGTGTTTCTATCTGTTACATTTTATTTTCCTTGGTTTACATTATTCATTTTATTTCAGTTGATTTGCAAAGAAACCTTTGTTGACCTCACTCTAAATGTTTTGCTTGATTCAGGCACATTTTGGAGTGTTGAATGGTCGTTCACCTTTGAAGCTCTGAGTAACCATACCGACCGGCTACACCCGCGACCAAACCTGGGTGAAACTTGGTTCGCTAACTTCTTCAGGTATGTGTTTTAAAATGAAATCAGTCGCTTTTACTACATGCTATACAGATTTAGGGATTCTATTTAAAAAAAAAAAACAACAACAATTCTTAGACCTGTAAGATCTCAGTTTTATTTTCATTGTTTTGAGCAACACATGCATCGCATGCTTCAACAACTGTGAATATGTTTCCTCTTGAGCTGTTGAGAGATTGATGCGCGAAATTCCTTAAAATAATTTTGGGACTAATTGCTCATTTCCAGGAAGCTTGGGAGCGTTAGTGATTAAAGTTGAGAATGCTGGAGATAAGCGTACTAGTATATTTTGGGGTTCTTAGGAGAATGCGCAAAATCATTTTTGGAAAATGAGGCATCAAGATAGCATGTCCCCAATAAATACCCACATAAACCCCACTTTTATATAGTGAAAATGGGGTTTGCAGGGGTATACCTAGTTGTCTTATTTTCGATCTGTACACACAATCAATGGTTTTAGCAAATATATGAGCCGCCTCGTGGGAAAAACCAACAATGTGGTTTCCCACCAGGTCCAACACAAACCGGCCTGTGCCGTCACAGAAGATGGCTAGAAGCTTGAAATTTTGGAGTTAAGTAGAGGAGGAATTGTACTATCCGAGTAGCGAAAACAAAGGCGCTGATCGGCTTCGCGGTTACCGCGAAGCTGATCTGCGTCTTTGTTTTCCCATATGCAGATTGTTGGTTTTCCCATGAGGCGGCTCAAATATATCATAAACATTTTCCAATGAAATTTTCCATTTTTAAGGCTAAAAAAACTCTATATTGTAATCAAGCTTGACACCAAGCTGAAAGTCTACAAGGTTGTGGTACTGCAAACCCTCTTGTAAGCATGTGAGACCTGGACAGTATACCAGCGTCATGCAAAGAGACTTAACCATTTCCACTTAAGCTGTTTGAGAAGGCTGTTAAAATCAAGTGGCTAGACAATTCTTAAAGCTAACACAGCTAAGGTGGACTGGCCATGTTATAAGAATGCCTGAAGAAAATCTTCTATGGAGAACTACAAGAGGGAAAGCGCTCTCAAGGTGGCCAGAAGAAACGCGACAAAGACACCCTCAAAGCCTCTCTGAACTATTTCGACATAGGAACAGACTGAATAGGAACGATCAAAGTGGCGAGGTCTCATCAACAAAGGAGCAGCTCTCTATAAAAAAAGAGAATCCGTGAAGCTGAAGGAAAGCGCAGAGAACGCAAAGCCAATACCAATTGGCCACCAGCTGATTCCATGACATTGACTTTCTCTACTTGCAACCAACAGTTTAGAGCTAGAATTGGCCTAGTCAGCCATCAAACGCACGAACCTATTCAAGAAATAATGATGATCCGTCTCATTAGTGAGAGACGAACGACCATTGTATAGGCAGGTTGTCGTAACGAAAACAGGCATAAAAGTTTTGACGGAGTAGGGAGTAAAAACCGCCACCCCTGAATGGTCATCTTTAATCAAGGCTTGACGCTATAGTGCTAGCTGTTACAGATTTGAGCAATTGTGTGTTAACTTGAAAGCAGAATGGCAAATCGACCGCCAAAAGATGTAATATTACATGTTTGACATTACTTTTTTGACATTACTAATTCGTTTTAAGTGCTACTGCAATTTATGATTTTCATTACAGATCACAGTACCACGTTAAGGTAGTAGACGGCGCTTATGTCAAGGTAAGATTGGTTGCGATGATGTCTCATGTCTTGGTCTATCAGTTTTCAATTATGTCGATACAGATCCATTGCTTCTTTGGTTCAGTGTCTTGTTGAAGCATGCACTTTGGACTTCTCAGGCCCTCTAGCGTTTGCCTAAAATCGATCTTCTTTATTGTTCTGCAGCTGAGTTCTATGTCATAAGTTTGATTCATCTGTTATCAATTACAGGATGAAAGATGCAGGGCTTGCTTAGACATTGATTACTGCAAAAATGTTATTTACAACAGCTGGAATATGTATTCTTACGAATGCATAATTCGTAACCAAGATATCATCCATAGTTTGAAAAAAAAATCCCATGTCCCTGCCTGATGGGATTCGAACCCGGACCACCGGGGTAGAAATCAAATGTTCTAACCACTGAGCTAAAGAGACGACACCCTGACGCAGTTATGTCAGAGATTGTACTTAAACGATACATTTGCTATTTATAGAAGCGATGCATCATGTGATCTGCCAACCCGACCTCCCAACCACGACAGATAATCTGAAATGAATGAGTGGTGCAATAGGGCATACCAGTGTTCAAAGTGCAGTTTAAATAAGGATTGTTATGATATAAAATCATGTCAGGTGCTGTATTCATCTTTTATCAATTACAGGCTGAAATATGTAGAATTTGCTCTGACATGGATGTTCAACAAATTATTATTTATACAACAGCTAAAAGAAACATGTGAAGTATTACCATGTCACAGAATGTATTCATCTTTTGTAGGATGAAAGTGCAGGACAAGACGGATGGGCGTGGCAGCCCTGCTATGATGAAGACCCTCACTTCCCAGAAACGTATATCACTTTATTCTAGCTTAAAACTATAAAACATAATCTATTCCTAGGTCCAGCAAAGTTTTGCTACTATTCAAACACTGATGAATTCAACAATCATGTAATTTAAGTCAAGAGTCCTGGCCCCTCGATCATGTCTATTCTTACTTTATTCGAATTCTCAACTGCCCCCATATGTCTAATGACAGAGCAAGTGAACACCTTTATTGTCTTTTCATTAAAACGCATATAAATTATTGGCTATTTACCATGTTTGTTTCCTATACTAGTGCCAAGAACTGTTACATGTACAGATGAGATGACATTATCATTGGCAGGGTTTTATACACTTGCAAGAAAGTCGATTTAAAATATTATTATCCTCTACAGATTTGGACTAATACAGTTCAAGAACAGCTTAGAAGACAAGAAGTTTTCGTTTGAGAGATGGCACCTCTTTAAAGCTCTGTTTGAGGTCTTCAACGCACAGAAGGTATGTGGATTATTTCATCAGAAAAACATGTCCGTGAAATGTATACCCCCTTAAACTTTTATATAGAAAAACTGGGGTCTACAGAGGTGTATACCTATTATTCTTATTTCTGACCCACAATGTATGTTTTGAGCGAAAATATTTTCAAATGAAATTTTCATTTTTTTCTTCTGATAAAAAAAATCTCTGTATATTGCATGCACAAGTTTTTTGTAATGTTTATTTCGACTTCCAACTTTTCTATACAATCCATAACAGAATTTTTGTCTTCATCACGAAAACATGTCCGTGTAATGTATACCCCCTTGAACCCCACTTTTATATAGCAAAACTGGGGTATGCAGGGGTATACCTATTTTTCTTATTTTTGCTCCAAAATATAGATTGTGGGTACTCGTTAGAACCGCCTCGGCGAGGCGGTTCTAACGTGTACCCACAATCTATGTTTTGAGCAAAAATAAGAAAAATATCAGAATTTTTCTATTGAAAATTTTCATTTTTGACAACTTTAAAAATCTCTGTATATTGCATGGGCATGTTTTCATAATGTTAATGATTTCGAAGTTCCTGATCATTTATCATATATTGTAGATGTCATTTGAACCAATTTCAGAAAAACAGAATATTGAAGAGAGACTACAGCATGGACCTTTACAAGACAGAAGTTGCTCCATTCGTGCTGTCAAACATGTGTGCCGATGTCAGAATGGTTTCCGCAAGCGACGATGCTTTTGAGGCGACAGCCAAATCCAGGATAGACGCTAGTCTTCCAACGGCGCACATACGCCAGGATCGATACATTTGGTTCACTGCGAACTGAACAAATATTCATTGGTTTTCAACATTGAATGCAATATTTTTGTTTTGTCAGAAATAAGTACATGTTGGAATAATACCAATATTCTGTATATCAAATTAGAATAATCAGAGCAGCGGCGCGAGAAAACCGGTCTTCGGGGTTTCCGACCAGGTCTCACATAAATCGGCCTGTGCAGCCAAAGAAGATGGCTAGCAGCTTGAAATTACGGACTGAATTAGAAGAGGGGTTGTACTATCCATGTAGCGAAAATAAAAACGCTGATCAGCTTCGCAGTTACTGTGAAGCTGATCTGCGTCTTTATGCCCCCAACTTCGAAGAAGTTGAGGGGGCATATTGGTTTGGGTCTGTCCGTGCGTGCAGTGAGTCTGTCTGGCTGTGATGCGCGAGTAACGCTTAGCACCCGGTCAGGAACTGTTAGAGCTACGATCTTGAAATGGTATGTAGTTTGTATATGAAAATTAAGAGGACCTGTATTTTTTCTTTCAGGTAAATTCAGGGGGCTAGGGGCCCATTCTGTGAGAGTTATTTCCCTTTTTAATTCTTGATAAAGTGAATAGATAGTGGCTACCTTGTGTGCGCAACTCCTCCTACAGTTTTATTCCGATTCTCTTGAAACTTTACAGATGTTGTGACCATGCTTTGAAGATATGCATGTGGTTTGGATATAATCCTCAGATTAATTTTTGTCACTTTTGTTTTGCAATTTGAACTTAGCCATTTTTCGGGCATTTTCACAATGAAAGTGAATGGGCAGTGGGTACCTTGTGTGCGCAACTCCTCCTACAGTTTCATGCCAATTCATTTAAAACTTTACATGTGCTATGGGCATGGTCTGAAGATACGCATGTGGCTTGGATATAATTCTTGGATTATTTTTTGTCATCTTTTTCACAATTTGAACTTAGTCATTTTTTCGGGCATTTTAGTGAATGGAGGGTACCTTGTGTGCGCAACTCCTCCTACAATTTAGTACCAATACTTTTGAAACTCATTGTGACTATGCTTTGAAGATATGCATGTGGTTGGGATATACTCCTCAGATTAATTTTTGTCTTTTTTTTTACAATATGAACTTAGTCATTTTTTTTTACATTTTTACATCTTGAAAGTGACTTACCAGTTGGGGGCATAGTGTTTCATAAACACATTTTCCAGTGTTATATAAAAGTGGGGTTCAAGGGGGTATAAATTACACGGACATGTTTTCCTGGTGATACAGTTTGGGGCATAGTGTTTTACAAACATGCGTTTCTAGTTGTTTTTTGCATAGGCAACAATCCGGTTTTCTCATGACGCGTCTCTGGATAACGATGTGCATGATTCAATTTTTCTCTAGAATAAAATTATATCAATCAGCTTGTTAAACAGAGAATATTTTACCCATATCAAATAAAAATAATTTTCGTATGCAATTAAGATTTATGTTATATGTATGTTTATGTATATAATTGTCAATGCAAAGGGAATAAAATTTTGTTTTATTTACGGTGTTGACTGATACTCCAGACTCCCTGAAGAGAAGACTCATGAATGAGAGATGAAGTGTTCGACTTTACGTATCAACGTTTTATTCTTGTGGTTAGACATTCAAAGTGACTCTTGAAACCATTGATATTGTCAGATACTATTCTTAGTCACTTTATGTTGCAAAAAACGTCTTGATTTTACGCAAGAAAAATAATTAATTTCCGCAAAGAAAAACGTAGTGAAATCGTTTCAAAATAAACCTTCGTATGGAGAAAACCAACAATTTGGGTTTCCGACCAGGTGCGACACAAGCCGGCCTGTACAGTCACAGAAGCAGGCTAGAAGCTTGAACTTGTGAATTTATAAGAGGGAATGTACTATTGCTGTATAGCGAAAACAAATGCACGACGGATTGCACAATTTCCTTCTCATTGTTTTCTAGTATCATTTTAATCCAACCTTCTTATGATATGACATCGTTTATGTACTATACCTTCTACGCGGTTGCACAGAACTAAGCTGGCCTGCAGGATACCAGCGTTAAGCTGTCCATCTATATATTTATAACACCCACGATGTTCCATTACCTAAAGGACTTATACGTGGTCACTATACATTGTGGTTGGAAATAATTTGTTCTCCATTTATTTTGTTTTCAATTCTATATACGGATATGTATTTTTTATACCAAAACGACTTAATAAATACAAAAATAAGGTTAAAGTACTATTGCTCTTTCTGTTCTTTTCGCCCATTCATTGTAACAAGGTTATAAGACTTTCCGCCATGGCGACTACAAATACGTGAACTAACCACTTAAACGGCCGTTTTGAATAGTTATATACGATTCAGATATTTTGTGTATTTTAAATTTTCGTCTCGAATTATAGACTTATGGTGCCTGTTGGAAGTGACTGCTTGACAATGCGCTCAAGAGTACGCACAATGTTTTCATAAATAGGTGAATACCGGTCTTAGTAGCTTATTGGGTAGAACATCCGCTAATACTGTTGGTTCGCGCAACTTCTGCATCATACCAAAGGCTATAAAAATAGTACCAGTGGGTACATTGCTTGGCGTTCAGCATAAACATCACGATATCATGTCTGTTTAATGTATACACCTTATACCCCACTTTTATATAGCAAAGCTGAGGTATGCAGGGGTATACCTATTTTTCTTATTTTTGTTTCAAAACGTAGATTGTGGGTACTAGTTAGAACCGCCTTGGCGAGGCGGTTCTAACGTGTACCCACAATCTATGTTTTGAGCAAAAATAAGAAAAAATAAAACATTTTCCAATGAAATTTTCAATTGTTACAAATGAAAAAAAAAAAAAAAAAAAAAACAAAAACAAAAACAAAAACAAAAAACAAAAAACAAAAAAAAAAACAAAAAAAAAACAAAAAAACTGTATATTGCATGGGCAAGTTTTCGTAATGCAGGCAAGCACTGGTATATGACTGTGATATTGGTGACTAATGCTCATCCATAATGCTCAAAACGTACACATCAGGGAGAACAAGTAGTAAAAATATACACAAAAGTATGTCGCATTTTAATAATATAAAACGGGTATTGAGAGCGTCTTTAAATAATTACATAGGTGTGTTGCCATGATGTATTACGTTGCAGAATATGATACTGTTTAGGGGGGTGGGGTATGACTATCGCAGACAAACCCTCATATATGCTAAATGGCATCAACGAAAAACATGGGTCACGAAACAAACACATCGAAAAACAAGTCTGCAAAAGGAGTAGCCTGAAACGGGAGTAATTTGTTCATAACGACAATCTGGTTGTTCTTTTCTTCGTTATAGAAATGTTGATACATTGCCATCGAAAAGACATACAAAACGGGAAGAACAGATGAAGGATCTCTAACAGGCGAATGCAAGCAAAATGCAAGCAAAATCAGTTTACATAAACGCACAATGCATAGTTGTATTAACATTGAAATCAGCAGAATTTGCCAAAGCAGAGAGCAAAGTTGGGGAAAAAACTTTACAATATGGTTAAAACATTAGAAGAAACATAAAATCTGACGTTTTCTTCACCATAAATAGGAATACTGGGGAAAAAGAAACTTTAACATGAAAAGCAAAAATATGATAAGTACTTTTAAAAGTTTACGACTGACCTCGATGTAATATAATATCAAAAAGACACGGTCGCCAAACTTTTTATTGCGATGTGACACAGTTTGCGAATATGGGCCAGGGACACAAAGTTCAAACGCAAGGTAGCGGTTGAAAACAAACCATCAGGATAACATTTCCATGTAATATATACCCCCTCTTATAACCCACTTTTATGTAGCAAAAGTGGGGTATGCAGGGATATACCTATTTTTTCATATTTTTATCCAAACCATGCACTGTGGATACTCGTTATAACCGCCTTGCTGAGGCGGATCTAACATATACCCACAATGTATGTTTTGTGTAAATATATAAAAAAAAATCAAAACTTTTGCAACGATTATTTTTTTCTTTTCTTTTCTTTTTCTTTTGCTTCTGAACAATCTCTGTATATTGCATGGGCGTGTTTTCGTTGTTTACAAAGTAAAAAAAAGGTTACTTATTCCGATACATCTGTGTTCTTCAGATTGCCACACATAGTTCAAACTAAAATGAATGATTTTATTTATTTATTTCCTTTCTTATCTCAGTCCATTTTTTTCGAGAGAAAATTTAATGTTTTGGCTGTTCCAAAAATCTGTAAAGTCGATTTATTTGTCAGAATATCAGAAACAAGAACAACTATAACATGTGTTACATGTTATTGACGGCGTTGTTTTTGGTTTTGATTTAAGGCTGATATTGAGTGGTCGGTGTTGAATGATAAAGAAGGGTTTCCAATTACCAAATATGTCTTTTGATTGAAAGAATAAATAGGGAATGGTTGATTTGTTTTCTAGTATGATATTGTCAAAATGATTTTTGTTTAATTTGTTGCTTTACATCCAATTGCAAGTCAAAAGTTTTTGTCATGTTGGAGCATTGCCTCTACTTTATAGGACTTGTACCCATGTGTAGGTGCTAAGACATGCGAATTGAGCTTTACAATATATTGAGCCAAGATATAATTAGGGTCTGTATGCACAGATGATTTGACTATACCACTTTTTCATGGCAGGCTCAAATTTTCCAAGCGGTTAACTAGTTATCATATGTGTGGTTAGTCAGTTATAAGCTTTGCCTAAATGCACATCATCTCTGTTTTATAATTCCAATGGTTGGGGCCAAATTAATTTGGGAGTTAAATATGCAAAACAGCACAAATAATATATGTTTTATTTTACTGTAACATGCATATGATTTGTATACTGAATAAGTACTACATACATTTTAACAGGTGAGTGGTCAGAAAAATGACCAGTTCATTTCTGAACTTAACAAATGTAACATAAGAATAATTCAGAACTCATTTTCGGTGAATTCTGTTCAACAGGTTTTTTTTGTTTTTTTTTTTGTTTTTTTTTTGTTTTTTTTTTTTTGTTTTTTTGTGTGTGTGTGTGTGTGTGTGTGTGTGTGACCGCCTACTTTTTAATATGCATGTAACACAGCTGAGTAGCCCAAGAGCAAAGGCCGCTCAACTGAGAGTCAGGAAGTACAGTCACTATTCAAAAATAAAGTAGATGAGGTTTTTGCAATATATGGGCAGCATGGTGGCCATCTTGGTCATGAGACCTGGATTTTTATTTACACATTGATTCTTCCCTCCTATAGATGCTTCATGACTTTGTGGCCACCCGAATATCATTTGGTTGTTCACTTAGCCCTCTGCAATTTATTTGTTGAGTCCAAGCTAGCACTGTGACCACCTTACCTTCAATAGCTGCTCACCCTGCTTTCCGTTATACATGTTATATGTTGGTACCTATATTTTATATCTCTTAACATGATTTCCGTATTGCTTGTTTATATGTGTGTATATCAGTGCCACTGCAGAAGATGAGGGTGAGGTTATGGCCATGTAAAATCGGTTTAAACCCACCAGTAACTTTATGTTACTGATCGTTCCAAGTCGATACTTCTGTGGTGGTTCTTTTTGTTTTGTGTCTTGGTGTTAAAAATAGTTTTGTGCTGTTGGCGCCTTATGTATGTTTTCATATTTTTAGTTAAGTTAAGGTAACTGAGTGGCCACCTATTGGGAAAATAGCTGCTCATTCGGCTTACGAAATGTTTTCATGGTATAAGTACCTGATTGTTAGTTTGGTTTTTTCCCACCCTGGTTTTTGGAGTGGGAATCTTTTTCTGATTGCGCCTTTTCCTGATCTTTGCCTACTTGTACCTTTTCATATAGAATTTGGCATTGTAAATTGTTTGGCCAAGAGGTTCAAAGAAGATATTTTAATATTATTTTAATACACATGTTCATTGTATATTGCCCCGGGGTGGGGGCAGATGAGCCCCTGGAGTTCTATTTGTATTTTTGTTTTCAGAATCATTTATATTCAGTCCTACTGCCCATTTCTTGCAATTTTGTTCCTTTAACAGTTTTCCCCATTCAAATGCATAGGCGACCTAAGTTGTCCTTGACATAATTGAAGCAGTTTCTCCAAAACAATGCGAACCGATGACTAGAAGAGCAGGAGCCAGTGTGTCAAATTTGGAAGAATATGTGCAAATGAATAAGCGAAATGAATTGATACCAAACTGAAAGTCTACAAGACAGTGGTTCAGTCAACCCTCTTGTATGCACGAGAGACATGGCTATTAAACCATTCAAAGAGATAACCATGTCTACTTAAGATGCTTGAGAAAACTGTTAAAATCAAGTGGAAAAACTAGATTACAGACACAGACGTCCTGAAGAAATGAGGGATACAAAACATGCAAATGTTCTTATAGTCGCACACCTAATATGGACCTACTTTTGTATGGGAATTCATGATGATCAACATCTAAAGATAGTTTTTAAGGAAATACTTAACCTAGAATTTTAAAATTTGATACAAAGCTGGGATATGTCAAAATGTATTGTGTATTTGAGAATCAACAATCTCCTGCTTATCATTGCCTATACTTATACATAAATTTTTCTTTCTATCCAAGAATTTTATTCTGTCAAAGATTTCTCAGAAACTATTTTACCTAGAAGTTTGAAATTAGGTACAAACCAGGCATACAAAGTATTTGGTGTATATAGTTTTTGCCTTTTCCGTTTGTCTGTCTGTCTGTATGTCTGTCAGTAAACTTTTTTGTGTCAAAGATTATTCAGAAACCACTTAACCTAGAATTTTAAAATTGATACAAAGCTTGGTATGTCAAGTTGTATTGTGTATTTGAGAATCAAGAATCTCCGGCTCATCATTCCCTTTATTTATCCATTTTTCTTTTTATCCAAGAAATTTTTCTGTCAAAAATTTCTCAGGAACTACTTTACCTAAATGTTTGAAGTTAGGTATCACTTTGGGTACCACAAGTTGTACTGTGTATTTGAGAATCAGCTGTTTCCAGCTTTTCAGTCCCTTTATTTATCCATTTTTCTTTCCACCCAATTAATTTTCCATCATCTATGCTCAGTCTATATAAGAGTTAGAGACTTCAAATTTCATATGCATGTTCAGAATGACCAAATCTATTATAGAAAACAAGATTAAGATGCTGTGGTTTACTTTTGTCTTCTTTTTGCACTATGTTTCTTTTCCCATCACGTAAAATTTTCTGTGAACAAATTCTCAGCAACTAATTTACTTAGACAGTTGAAATTAGGTACAAACATTGAGTAAAAGTTTTATTGTGTGTTTGAGAATCAGCTGTCTCCAGCTTATCTTTTCCTTTATTTATCCATTTTTCTTTCTATCCAATAAATTTTCATCATATCAGCTCAAGTCTGTACAAGAGTTGGAGACTTCAAAATACATATGCATGTTCAGAAGGACCAAATCTATTAGTGAGAACACAATCAATATGCTGTGGGCTATTTTTGTTTTCTTTTTCAGTTTGTTTTCTTTCCATCTGTCACTCCTGACTAGATGTATACCTTTTTCTGCAATCTGCGTTTTCCTTCAAAGTGGTATGACCTCTGATGGCTAACGCTGGGGTATGTGAGCTTTCTTTTTGCTATATTTAGGTAATGATGTCACCTCTTCTGATAAAAATATTGTAATTGTGTGGTTAAAGCACATTTTCATTTAAAAATTCTTTGCACAACATATACAATGCATATTAAAAACACCCATTTGAAATAAGATAGGGGCAAATGCAGAATTTTATCAATTTTAGCAGTCAAGTATCAGTATCTACATGGCCAAAATTCCACATAGTACCATAAAAATTTCACTTGAGTTTGCCGTTTTGAAGGTCATTTAGTTTGAAACTCACTCAAATCAGCAGATCGATCAATCTAGATGTCTTTGTGGACAAAATGAGAAGAAACTTAAATCTTCCGACTGCATGGTCTTCTTGCATAATGCAAATGGTCAAATGGCAAACTTGAGTGAAAGGGTTGTATTCGTGATAGATGCAACAAATCATGATGATAAGAGTTGTGTCAAGTGAAATGCAGCCTTATTTTGAATTTGTATTGTTTTATTTAGAAAATAATTCATCTTCAGTATGTAACTTAATATGAATTGTTGTCTGTCAGTCTTCACAAAACCTTGCGGTCTGTTGGTCAAAACCAGCAAAATTTCATTCTGACTGACAAAATATTTTATTCTGTCAGACAAATGTCCCGCGAAAAATTCCCGAAATTATGAAGATAACATAGAAATGTCCTACAGAATTGGGTTTTGACCAGCAAAAACTTGCAGTCTGCTAGACAACTGTCCTGCAGCTGAAAAACTATTTTGCGAAGAAAGGTCTGAACGAAAACTGGAATTACAAGCATTAAGCTCAACATTGCAAACAAATGATGAAGATATGAGCTGTGTCAAGTGAAATATCATCATCATGATTTTAATAAAAGTTGAAACTTTTACAACAATGTGTCAGATACGAATACTAGACACTTTACCTTCTGTATGAAAGGTTTCACAGCTGTTAAGTGTTGTTATTTATGATGTAGCTCATATGAAAAAAGTCAATTTATGTTAAGTTTTCAACAATTAATTTGCATTATGACATGTTTCTTATTATGCAGTCTTTAAATGTAGTTTAGTGTACCTTAACTGCCATTGAAACCGTGTAAATTCCATTAGTGAATATCATGGAAGACTAATTTCCATGAAAATTGAAGAAGCAACCAGAGCTGCATGATGAAATGATAAAACCACACACAAAGTTACAAATATCAAACTGGGAAAAGTCACAAAGAATGCTAAAACCTTGTTGTTTGCATTTAAGAACAGAAATGGTATTACATGCACATATACTGAAAAAAAAAAACTTAGCCTGCCACTTCTTTTCATGTATACAAAAACTCATCATGCAGCACATATGAAATAAATTATTAACTCTATATCTAAACTAAAAACTGTTCTTCAAGGTGATGACACAAAATATGGTTTGAAAAATGAAAATTTAGAATTTAAAAAACATATTTACAAAACTGCAAAACATTCTGTCGCTTGCTTCAATTTATAGTTTTATACCAAAAATACTCTCAGGTTTATTGTGAACCATCAGTTCTTTGATTAATTTCAGTTAAATAGATAAGCAGTGAATTTTAGGGAAAATTGTAGGCGCTCATAACATTAAATTAGAACAAAATACATAATTTTGTTTTCATTTATACCATCCTAACCCCACCTCCTATTTTTATACATGTGAAAACATGTTAAAGCTTTTCTTGTTATGGCGAAAATGAATTTCGCATAGGGATTTTGCATTGGCAAGGGAGATAATCGATGATCGTGAAAATGCATATGTTTCGCGAATTTTTACCTGATCATGAAGATTTTGTCTCAGGTATGTCATTTGTGTCAATTTATAATAATTTTGAGTAATCATGATTAAATAGTTAGAATTTAAAATTTTTGCGGGAAAATATTTACCTCCCTTCCATGAGATTTCTGTACAGGAAATCCCTATTCAAAAATGTTTTTGACCAGAACTTTTTTATTTGTCAACCGATTTTCAAAAGGTTTGCTGCACATTTAGCGACAAACTAGATGTTTAATTGTGCCAAGAAAATATTTCTTCTATATTTGAACAGTTGTAAAATATCTGCGATAAACCATTATCACACACTACGAAACAGACTTTAGCTTCAATTGCTATTGTCACCTTAAATCATATCATGAATAACATAGTTTCAATTTAAATTGGTACTGGAAATAAGGTATATTTGAATTATGGGGTTGCTGAGGGACAATATTTGAAACTGATTAAAATGTTTTCAGAATGATGCAGAATCGTGAAGTCTTTATCCTTTACTGGGAAACATGAAATTTATAAGACAAATAATCTTTGCTCCACACACGGGGTTTCATAAAACAATTATTATTATTATTATTATCATTATTATTATTATTATTCTTTTCTGCGTAGTTCCTGCCTTTCGAAGGCACACCCGGATTTCCGGAAGGGTAATAACTTTAGTTCCTGGGTTGATGAAAGTCTCAAATCTATACAAATACTGGGTGGGACCTTGAGAGATCATGGACCATAGCTACGAAAACCTCCACCGTCTCACAATATTTGCTTATGCAGGCTAAGTTTTTGTAGATGTAATTTGTAACATAATGTCCGGTAAACAATTTCAATCTCATTTAGAGTTTGTAAACAATTTGGTAACACACCTCCCTCCACTAGGATTTGACAGTCAATTATCAGCGCCAACAGGACAGCCTCGGAGCAAAATTTCTCAGACCATACAACCCGGCCAACCTTTTTTATCACAAGATCTCTGAGCGGCTTTATGTGGATCTCTCTGACACCTCCCAAAGCTGGACACCTCAGAATAAAATGGGCAAGGTCCTCGTCTTCTAGTCGACACAGGGGACACCTCGGATCTACTTGTTGGTTGTTGAATTTTGCCTTTGTTGACTGCAAGATGTAGGTCCCTGTCAGAATTCTGGCTTTGATGTGAGCTCTTCTGACATCTTGGACATTGGGCATCACTGAATTCCAGACCCTATGCACCTTGCCTACTTCAAAACTTTCGAGACAACAGTGATGGAGTTTAGATCTAGGAGATCCTTCATTAATGAGAACCCTTGTCCAGTACTCATGAATGGCTGACTTTGTCTGTCGTTTCCAGACCAACTTTGATGGCGTATCTGACATCAGTTGTTCCACGGTTGGGAGACCATATTTCTCCAAAATCTTCTTCACTCGGCAAAAGAAACTACCCTATTGTTCACCGCTGAAGATAGTACTTCTTGCTATGAGCTGATGGAAGGTTTGGTTTTGGGAGTTAATTACAGAGAATAGTAAACTGAGATGCCTCTTATGAAGTTCTGCCTCCAGAGCTAAGGCTCCTAACAATAAATGAACTGCTGGGAGAGCTGCTCTGACAGGCAGGGATTGTATTCTTCTAAGTAGGTTTACATGGAAGTCGTTGAGCAACTTTGTTTCTGTTTTGTTTAGATTCAAAACCTCCAAGCTATAGAGCAACCTAGGAACAATATAAGCCTGATATATCTTGTAAGAGACTTTTGGTCCAACCCCGTTTTTTCCATGGAAACCAGACTTCATCAGAGCATATCCAGTGCGCCTTGCAATGGAGATTCTTTCTTCAACATTTCGGGCATTTTCTTTCTGGTCTGATGTCAGGAGTCCCAGATGCTTTGTCTCAGATGTTGGTGCTATAGGTTTGGTTCCCAGCATCCATTCTGTACATTATGCTTGCTTTTATCTTGTCTCACAGCGTTTACACACTATGTTGGTCTTTTGAGGATGAATGATATATCTCTTCTCCCCTGAGAAAGCACTTGCTATGGCCAACATCATAAGCATCTCATCTGGGTCCTCTGTTATCATCAAAACATCATCCGCACACGTTGGGCAACCCACGTATATGTGGCCAATGAATTTTCCCAGGCTATTCCGTCGGATTTCAACTAGAAGCCCATTCACATACACTTTGTAAAAATGCGTGAACAAGATACCCCCTTGACAGACACCTTGGAGTATCTGGAAACTGTCCTCCATTTCATTTTTCCATTTGATCCTAGCAGTCAGACCAGAGTACAGGTTCTGAATCAAAAACCACAGCTTTTTATTAATTCCTTTTAATATATTGTTCAGCAATATTTTGTGTTCTACTACATCAAACTCTTTTTTGTATCTAGGGTAGCTAGATACAAAGGTTTCTTTTGGTTTTTGGAGTCCAAATCAGCCTCTGATAACAAAAGAGCTGCCATTGTAGGGGTCATTCCTTTCGTGAATCCCACCTGCATATCCGACTGATCATGATTCAACTCTGTAAGTCGTAGAAGGAGGAGAGTCTCAATTTCCCGAACATCGAAGTCACAGTTATACCTCTATAATTGTCCATAGATTTGGGATCTTTGCCTTTCTTATGAATCGGATGCAAAATTCCTGATTTAAATGCCTTTGGAATTTCTCCAGTTCTTAGAATAGCGTTATAAAATGTCACGAGGTATGGTATGATAACGGACAGTCCATGTTTCAAATGCTCAGACACTAGTCCAAACTCATCAGGTGATTTCTTGGTATTTAATTTCTGTACACTTTTCTTAATTTCCTCTTCTGTAAAGGGTTGTATATCATCTGTTGATTCTTTACTAATCTCTTCAATACATGAATGCTGGATTTTGTTAAGTTGGTAAAAGTTCTCGTCAAATGATTTATTATTTTCAGGTGTGGCCAGTTCCTCAAAATAAGTACTAAAGTTTTTTGCTTGAATGGATGGTTCGTACACATCTTCACCTTTGAATCTGATACATGTATCCGAGTTATTTACACACTGAGTTTGATTTCTCTTTATCAGTTTATAGAAGTTAGCGTCTGTAGGGTCTGACATGATACCACTGAAAAACTTTTGTTTCCTAATGGCTTCCTCTTTCCTAGGCTGTTTCCCTAAGGATTTAGACGCATCTTTCTTTTTCTTAGAGGTTTCATGTTCATTTGATGGTTTACCGGCTTGTTTCCATTTGAACAGGCAGGTTTTGCTCTCTTTCATCAAGGTTTTTACTTTTGGTGATAGTTTAAATTTTGGTCCTTGTAGTTTTACTTTTTTGGTAGGTACTGCTTTTAAGGTTGCATGATTAAGTGCAGCTGTGATTGATTTTAAGCCGTCCACTGTTGAACACTCGGTAGTGCTGAGAGCTTTAGACAATTCACACTCTAACACTTTCAAATATGAGTCTCTGTTAATTTTATCCCATAGAAGTATACTTCGTGAGCCTGATTTAGTCGTCTTACTGCTTTTATGAGACGCAGATGGAGTATCTACTTGGAATTTATATGCTACATGTACATGTGAGGATGTATTACAATCTTCAAATTCATGAATTTCAGCTGCAATGTCCTTTCTAATGTTCATAGTCAAAATATAGTCGATTTCCGCTACGGGAGTAGAATGTTGAATCCAAGGAGTTCACTTTATTGGACAGATCAATTTCCTCCACAAACTTCTTAAACATTTTATCGTGCGGATTTTCTCTAGAGTCAAGCAATGTCGCATTAAAATCACCACAGAGTATCATCTTATGAGTATTCTTATATTTCATTATGATACTATACAGGATGTCTAAGTGTTCTTGATATTCAAACTTTGATCCGGGAAGATTTAGCGTTGGCATATAGAGGTTTACAATACAGATTCTTTCATCTGAGCAGTTCATTTCGATCGCTATGGTCCTTTCATTTCCTTCCGCCAGCTGAGCTATATTATTTGCCCATTGTTTGGGCCATGCAATCGCCACGCCACCTTTTCCTCTTGGGGCTTGAAAGTTTGATATATTGTCAAACCTATCTGCGCAACTTAGAGATACCTCATATTCTGGAATTATCTTGTTAATGGCATCACTTTCAAAGGTCCACAACCATGTTTCTTGGAGACAAATAATTTTTGGATTTTTTGCTAAACTGATGAGGACTGGAGCATTTCCTTTAACTCCTTCTATGTTTATAGTATTTATTTCTATAGTCTGGCTGCTTGTGGTTCGTCCACAATTATACAATCTGGTGGCTCTATATCCAGGCTGCAAAAATGAGTCTTCTCAGTTCGTGAATTACTTTGCTGACACGCTGCTGGAGCAGGGGATGTCTGACCTCCTGGCGTCCCCAATAGAGATCTGAATTCTGAGATTTAGATATGGCTGTTGCGTCAATAGTTGAGTCCACAGTATAAGTTGTAATGCTGCCATTTTTCTCCCTGGTACTGTTGCTCACTGTAGTACTACCTTCACATTGTACCTCCACCTCACTTTCTTTGCTGGTTGACGGGTCTGGGGTAGATTCTATAACTGGGCCAGCACCATCATTTCTTCCTTTTACCCACTCAGTACTGCATGGTTCTTTCAACAAAGTTTGCTCGCCCCGTATATCTCTATGTCCTTGCTCACCTTCATTAGGCTGTGTAGATCTGACTGGGCCATACTGATGGAGTGACGATGAGTGGCTCTGTGGTTGTTGGACATCTGGGACTACCATTGGCTGCAGTACAGATGGCTGCAATACGGGCTGAAATATTGCCGTAGGTGGACGGGCATACTGCAGTGTTGGTGGCGGGAAACCCTGTGACCGCAGTACTTCTGACATTGGCACTATCTGGTTAAATACATGTTGTCCAATTGGTTGTGGGATATTTACAGTTTGTCTTTGATTTACATACTTGTTTGTTTCACTATGTTGCCTTATGTTTGTTTCAGAATCAATATGTGAGCCCTGACTGTTTTTCAAGATTCATTCTCTGGTTTAAAGCCAGATGTACGTAATTGACCTCACGGTAGAATTTTTTAATTTTT
This sequence comes from Rugalucina vietnamica, assembly GCA_964017185.1. Taxonomy (NCBI): domain Eukaryota; kingdom Metazoa; phylum Mollusca; class Bivalvia; order Lucinida; family Lucinidae; genus Rugalucina; species Rugalucina vietnamica. The sequence goes on from OZ024872.1 coordinate 67,225,124, forward strand.
TGCATGTGAGTGTATTTTGATGTCCTACATACGAAAATAAAAAGAAATCGATACCGTTCCGAGCTTGTTTTCGAGATATCGGCCTTCAAAATCGTCAAATTTGAGGGCGAAAATACATTGACGTCAACGTAAAATGCGATTTTTAGACCCCCTTTTTGTTAATTTTCTTGAAATATTTCAAAAAATCCACGGTAGGATTTTTTAAAAAACTGATATGTATTTAAGAAATTCCTGAACTACATATAGATAACGAGAAAGTCCTTAGTTACCGGATTCGTTTTCCTGCTATAGGCGTGCGAAGAGAGGTAATCGTTGCTGAATTCAGTACATTTTACGCGCGACGTCGATTTTGCGCCAAAATTTCCGACACTGTTTAGTATTCAATATTGCTAACTGTCGCGTAAATGTTGTTTTCTTCGGGATAACATGTCCGCAATCTATATTTTGAGCAAAAATAATAAATAATATCAAACTTTTTACGTTTCTGAAGTCCTCTGCATAATTGTATGGATATAGTTTCGTATTCCGAACGTAAACTGACGCTAGAAATGACGTTTCGAGCGAAAACTGACGTTACGAATGCGGCGTAAAAATGACGTTTCGACCCTTAGATACGCACGTTCCTTTGAGCGCCTTCAATTACGTACATCTGTCTTTAATAAATTAATTATTATTATTATTATTATTATTATTATTATTATAAAATCATGATAACAGATTATAACATGAAATTAACTATGATTCTAAAAGTGCTACTTGGTATGCCAATAAACTTATGCTGGCTTCTGATACTTCCAAATAATTTTAGTACACACCAACAACCACAACGGAAACAACAACAACTGCTACTAATGCTTTTCATCTGTAATTTATCATATGCAAATTTCTTTGCATATTTCTGAATCTTAATTAAAATGATCCGCCTCATTCGGGAAAACCAACAATCTGCATATGCGAAAACAAAGACGTAGATCAGCTTCGCGGTCACCGCGAAGCTGATCAGCGCCTTTGTTTTCGCTACTTACATAGTACAATTCCTCTTCTACTTAAATCCGAAATTTCAAGCTTTTAGCTCTTTTCTGTGCTTGTACAACTCGGTTTGTGTCGGACCTGTTCGGATACCCTATTGTTGGTTTTCCCACGAGGCGGCTCAAATGTTTGTCTCTCAGTAATGAGATAGACCATATCTATTGCTGGTTGTCCATGTTTGATGGTGGATGAATAGGTAAATTTAAGCTCTAGCCTCTCCCTTGCAAGTTAAGGGTTTCCATTCACTCAGGATTTCATTCTCTGTGCTCAACCCATATTTGACGAATGGATTCTCCCACCATTATCATTTGGGCGAGTCCACTTCAGTTCTCAGGGGTATCAGGTGTGATTTCTAAATTTATTCAATTTTTCGATGAAAATTCTATTAGGTTCTTCTTGGGTTTGTTTGAAATTGTTTAATTATAGCATGTTGATATACCTGCTGTTTGCATGTAAACATATTTGAATGATTTCTCTTTGTTGGTAGCAGTTTTCTTATCTATTTACTTGTTTAGTTACTTGTTGCTTTTACTTATTTTCTTGTTCTGTCTGTTTTCATAGTCAATCTGTTTTCCCTATATGGGGCCTCTATTTGCCATTTCACAGCCTCTGAGCACAGACCAAAATGTCTGCCATTAATTTTTAACATCTGAATCAATTAGAAATATTTTTTTTGTTTTATTAGTTACTGGATATCAGTTTTATCATATCAGAGGGTACAGGGAAGGATTAATGTGGTAAGTTTTTCTAAAATGATATTTGTTTTGCTACATGTAAATTACTGACTGTGACTGTATAAGCTGACCTACTTTTCAGCTGAATAACTTGACCAAGGAATTTCCACTAGGTAGGTAAAATCATAAGACTTGCTGTATAATATCTTGCAATACTAATTATTATTTTTTTCTTTGTTTACCATTGCTGCTTAAACTGAATCTGAATAGTTTACTGGTGACACGCCAAAATGACATTTCTTCACCAGGGTTTAAGTTTTAATACTTTCTTCTACCGGTATAGGGTTGGTACCGTAGATTATCAAAAGGAAATCCACCATTTTTTTTTAGATGTTAAACCGTTGCTAAAAATAATGAAAAAGAAAAACGTGAGTTTAATACTGTATCCCTCTTTCTTTTCATAAATGATTGTCAATGCAGAGAACTGTTGAATATTTGGAAATAAAATTGTGGGGTATTACATATTTTTGGGTCACCAGGTGACTATTTCTTACAAAGTATGTTGTCTGTGTGTGTATATACAAGTATAAGCTTTTCAGAAAAGCTTGTGGTAATCAGAATCAAAACGTTAAATTGACAATACCACACCAGGGGAGGGGCTTGACCGGTGGTGATTAGTCCTGAGCTCTCACCCTGCTCACAAGAAAAGCAAATTTAGGCACCGACACACAATCGTCATCTGCAGGGATTTTTCTGGCATTCAGTTGAGTCTCCTGGAGTTGCATGGCACATGGACATGCGCATGTCTAAATAGTTTCATGAGAGAAATAATAGTGAAAATTTACGCATTGTTTGTAACATGTATTAACATTTTGTCAATGAAGTTCATTATATTTATCTAAAATGAAAAATACAATAGATTGACCCGGTCGGCAAGCTACTCTTTGTAAAAAATCAATATTGGTTATCGGAACTGCACCTTTCCCGCCTCTTCGCTCATTCGGTCAAGGGTACAACTCGTTCAATATCGCTGTGATTGAAAAATCATCAAGGCGATCACATTTACAAGCAAATAGATAATTTACACACAGTGTGTATTCAAACAGCGGAACGGCGTCGAGGTTTACAATGTCCAATCAGATTGGCAAAAGCACTGTATTTTGACGTCAAGTTTGACGTCATGTGACGTCGCGTGACAAGATGTTGTTCATGGAAGTATGAACACAGATGAACATCTAATGGTTCATCTAAGGAGGTTTTAGAAAAATGTAAATATTAAATAATGAAGATCTCAAAAAACATGCAAAGCTTTTATTAATATTTTTATTTTGTTTCCACAATTTCTGACTTTAATTCAGTAAGGTAACAGGGATAAACACCAAGGAATTCACCTCGTACGAATGAATTATGACGTCACATCGATCGTATCAATTGAACAGATCAGACTGAAAAAGTTTTTAATAAAAGTAAAACATACACTGTCGGGAAACAAACTCTGTGTAAGCTATCATTTGCACACTTAACTGTGACGTCACAGAGAATTTTAGCAGTTCAAACTAAACCTAAGTTCAGAAAATTTGTGGTACCGTTAGCGTAAGTAATTTGTGAACTATTTTATATATATCCTATCATATGACGCACACAGTTTTGGTTGAATCACCGTTCATCATCTGGTCACTTAGAACACCTCGGAAACTTTAAAGTTCGGAAGTGTTCTAAATGTTGACAATTGTTTCAAAGAAAGAAAATATTGCTAATTAGTGTTTATAAAAGGCCGCATATGAAAAGATATGTGTAAAACATTTTTCTTTAATATGAAAATAGCAACACACGATTTCCGAAATTAAGTACAGTGCGAACACGCTGTGTCGTATGACGTATACTCAAACAATAGCCTGAACATACATGTTGCCATTCATTTTGTTTGCCTAGTGTATTGCATTTTCGTATTTATTTGTCCATGGGGCTGCTCTATTTATATTTTCTGGTCAGTCAACTAGAAACTTGACAAATGTCCCCAATTATCTGTTCAAATACAATATTTCTTGAGGAAACCCCTCTGCTGATGTCAAACAAATCAAGTGCACAACTCCATGTGACCTTTGACGTTGGGGATAAACATGGTGGTATCTGCTTTACTTATGTTGAAATTCCAAGAAATCTTTCTATAATTTCATGACTTTTGGTAATTGTATGTTCAAAAAGAGGATTACATGTATTTATTCAGACTTGGCCTCTCTTCTAATCCAAACTGTCAGGTAGCAACTGAGGTGCGCAACTCCAGGGGACAGCATCGTTTTGAAAACAGGTGCAGGGTCCCACTTAATTGGGAATTTTCGATTGGTCAATGTCTGAAATTGGGACTTTTTTAATTGGTTGGGTTAACGAATTGAAAGATTTGACATCCTGTTGAATTCTATTTTATTACTGGTGTCGTAAGATAAACAGACTTTCTTTTAATTTTCTAAGGCTGCGTGAAAACATCTATACAAAGTCAGTGTGAAACACTTAAACATGAAAAAAAAAAAAAATAAATAAAAATACCCATTTAAAGGTATTTCTATTTTTTATTTATTTATTTTTTTTTTTTTCATGTTTTGGTGTTTCACATATTGGCCATTAATCAACAACATATGAACCATCAGTATTATATTTCACAACACTTGTTATAATTAAATGCTTTGACATGATGTAGAAATACTAATTCTGACAGATGGTTTCAGGGAGCCTGGTGACCTGGTGGTAGAGCATCACACCCTAAATCGAAGGGTCCTGTGTTCAATACCCACTTGGATCTGGGTTGAATACCCACTTGGATCGCTTTGCTGTGTCCTTGAGCAAGACACATTAACTCCCCAGAGTACTGGTTAATACCCAGGAAGTGGTGGCTCTATCCCAACATAACTGAAAATTACCCCCCCCCCCTACTTATGAGCGGCTAACCCCCCCTACTTATGAGCGGCTAAGCCAAGTCACGAGAAAACCGGGGTTTTGTCTATCCTATATGAAAACATTTAAAACGCAGATCAGCTCTGCAGTAACTGCACAGCTGATAGCATGTTTTGGTTTCGCTACTGGAATAGTACAATTCCTTTTCTACTTGTAGCAAAACATTCAAGCCTCTAGCCTGCTTCTGTGATTGTACAGGCTGATTAGTGTCAGACCTCGTCGGAAACCCCAAAGACCGGTTTTCTCGTGATGCGGCTTATATGTACAGGTCAACCTCATTATAATGCTATCTTTGGGGTCTATGGAAACAGACCGTGTTATAGGTGAACCATGTTATAATGAGGTTATTTACAATAGGCATATAGCAAAATAATTAATTTGGGAGCCATGGCATGACCGTGTTATATTGAAAACCGCACTATAATGAGATGTGTTATAATGAGGTTGAACTGTATATTGTTTGCTGTGTCATGTTGTTGGTATTTTCTGGTGTGTAGGTTGTGCTAGAACAGAGGGGTATTATAAACAGAGTGTTGGGGAAAAGGTGCAATATCTTCAGGGTGCTTATTACCAACAGCTAGCCGCAGAGAAAGCCAAACAATTGGTAGGTTTAGAAGTTATTGTATATTATGCTTTCAAATTGAATGTTTTAAATTTTCTGTTTCTCGGGGAGTGTGGTTGCATAGTGATAGAATGTTGTGTTGGACTCAGGGATATAAGCTCAAACTTAATACATAGGATTAGGTGTATCATAGCTTTTGATTTTGACTTCCAACTTACTGTAAAGCCCCATAGAATGTACAGGTCAGCCACATTATATTACTGTCTACGGGGTCTATAGTCACAGACAATGTTATAAGTGAAAGCATGTTCGAATATTACAATAGACATTGTTATATTGACATCTTATATTGAAAACCACTATAGGATTATTTGATCATATGAACTGAAATGACTCGAAACAGTGTTATGCAGTTGTTGCTATAACCAAAGTGCAGTTGTGGTTATACGTTCATAAAAAAGAGTCATTATATTTTTTGTTTGTTTTTTTTTAATTCAGTTTTACTTCCCTTTCCCTTTCTTTTATTTAAGCTCATATGTGATGGGCCAATCAGTAGGTGGGGCGAAAACAGGAGAATCCCCGAGAAAAACCACCTGACACCCCCGCAAGCAGAACGTGACTTGTCTCACATGTGGCTAGAGCAGGGCTCGATGAGATGATCGAGTGAATAAGAAACAGTGCTCTTATCCGCTCGGCGCTTTATAATGAGGTTTACCTGTGGAGCAAAAAAACAACATTTAATAACAGGCCTTAGTTTTAGTCAAAGGCCTTATGTGAAATCCTAGTGAGAAGCCACTGAGTTATGTCGTGTGGCACATTGATTTCAAGTAATTCCATAGAGAACTGGTTACATGTAAGTACCCAAGAAACCATGGCTCTGGGCTCTGTCGCAGCAGTTATGAGTTAAACATGCTTGGATGTTTAACAGTAGGCCTAACACAAACAAACTTTGAAGACTTCGGTCAACCAGGGCATCTACCCAGTCTGGTCGAAACTATGCTGTTTGAGTATGGGCATTACTTTCATCATGTTGGCATTAAAAACTTACAGATTGTCAGAATCTCTTTAAATTGTTTCCAGCTTAATCCATCACGACAATGCAATAACAATGATTGATTTAATTAAAGCATGATCTCTATTTTAGGAGGGTGGTGCCTCCAAAACAGCGCAGCAACAGTCCAAACAGGCATCTTGTGACGTGGCTCGGCACGACAACCCTCGTTTACAGACTACATAGTTATTATGCAGATGGAGAATTATTCAGGTTTAATTCTGTTTGCTAATAGAATTTTCATCGAAAAATTGAATAAATTTAGAAATCACACCTGATACCCCTGAGAACTGAAGTGGACTCGCCCAAATGATAATGGTGGGAGAATCCATTCGTCAAATATGGGTTGAGCACAGAGAATGAAATCCTGAGTGAATGGAAACCCTTAACTTGCAAGGGAGAGGCTAGAGCTTAAATTTACCTATTCATCCACCATCAAACATGGACAACCAGCAATAGATATGGTCTATCTCATTACTGAGAGACAAACATTTGAGCCGCCTCGTGGGAAAACCAACAATAGGGTATCCGAACAGGTCCGACACAAACCGAGTTGTACAAGCACAGAAAAGAGCTAAAAGCTTGAAATTTCGGATTTAAGTAGAAGAGGAATTGTACTATGTAAGTAGCGAAAACAAAGGCGCTGATCAGCTTCGCGGTGACCGCGAAGCTGATCTACGTCTTTGTTTTCGCATATGCAGATTGTTGGTTTTCCCGAATGAGGCGGATCATTTTAATTAAGATTCAGAAATATGCAAAGAAATTTGCATATGATAAATTACAGATGAAAAGCATTAGTAGCAGTTGTTGTTGTTTCCGTTGTGGTTGTTGGTGTGTACTAAAATTATTTGGAAGTATCAGAAGCCAGCATAAGTTTATTGGCATACCAAGTAGCACTTTTAGAATCATAGTTAATTTCATGTTATAATCTGTTATCATGATTTTATAATAATAATAATAATAATAATAATAATAATAATAATTAATTTATTAAAGACAGATGTACGTAATTGAAGGCGCTCAAAGGAACGTGCGTATCTAAGGGTCGAAACGTCATTTTTACGCCGCATTCGTAACGTCAGTTTTCGCTCGAAACGTCATTTCTAGCGTCAGTTTACGTTCGGAATACGAAACTATATCCATACAATTATGCAGAGGACTTCAGAAACGTAAAAAGTTTGATATTATTTATTATTTTTGCTCAAAATATAGATTGCGGACATGTTATCCCGAAGAAAACAACATTTACGCGACAGTTAGCAATATTGAATACTAAACAGTGTCGGAAATTTTGGCGCAAAATCGACGTCGCGCGTAAAATGTACTGAATTCAGCAACGATTACCTCTCTTCGCACGCCTATAGCAGGAAAACGAATCCGGTAACTAAGGACTTTCTCGTTATCTATATGTAGTTCAGGAATTTCTTAAATACATATCAGTTTTTTAAAAAATCCTACCGTGGATTTTTTGAAATATTTCAAGAAAATTAACAAAAAGGGGGTCTAAAAATCGCATTTTACGTTGACGTCAATGTATTTTCGCCCTCAAATTTGACGATTTTGAAGGCCGATATCTCGAAAACAAGCTCGGAACGGTATCGATTTCTTTTTATTTTCGTATGTAGGACATCAAAATACACTCACATGCAAAAAATTAAAAAATTCTACCGTGAGGTCAATTACGTACATCTGGCTTTAAACCAGAGAATGAATCTTGAAAAACAGTCAGGGCTCACATATTGATTCTGAAACAAACATAAGGCAACATAGTGAAACAAACAAGTATGTAAATCAAAGACAAACTGTAAATATCCCACAACCAATTGGACAACATGTATTTAACCAGATAGTGCCAATGTCAGAAGTACTGCGGTCACAGGGTTTCCCGCCACCAACACTGCAGTATGCCCGTCCACCTACGGCAATATTTCAGCCCGTATTGCAGCCATCTGTACTGCAGCCAATGGTAGTCCCAGATGTCCAACAACCACAGAGCCACTCATCGTCACTCCATCAGTATGGCCCAGTCAGATCTACACAGCCTAATGAAGGTGAGCAAGGACATAGAGATATACGGGGCGAGCAAACTTTGTTGAAAGAACCATGCAGTACTGAGTGGGTAAAAGGAAGAAATGATGGTGCTGGCCCAGTTATAGAATCTACCCCAGACCCATCAACCAGCAAAGAAAGTGAGGTGGAGGTACAATGTGAAGGTAGTACTACAGTGAGCAACAGTACCAGGGAGAAAAATGGCAGCATTACAACTTATACTGTGGACTCAACTATTGACGCAACAGCCATATCTAAATCTCAGAATTCAGATCTCTATTGGGGACGCCAGGAGGTCAGACATCCCCTGCTCCAGCAGCGTGTCAGCAAAGTAATTCACGAACTGAGAAGACTCATTTTTGCAGCCTGGATATAGAGCCACCAGATTGTATAATTGTGGACGAACCACAAGCAGCCAGACTATAGAAATAAATACTATAAACATAGAAGGAGTTAAAGGAAATGCTCCAGTCCTCATCAGTTTAGCAAAAAATCCAAAAATTATTTGTCTCCAAGAAACATGGTTGTGGACCTTTGAAAGTGATGCCATTAACAAGATAATTCCAGAATATGAGGTATCTCTAAGTTGCGCAGATAGGTTTGACAATATATCAAACTTTCAAGCCCCAAGAGGAAAAGGTGGCGTGGCGATTGCATGGCCCAAACAATGGGCAAATAATATAGCTCAGCTGGCGGAAGGAAATGAAAGGACCATAGCGATCGAAATGAACTGCTCAGATGAAAGAATCTGTATTGTAAACCTCTATATGCCAACGCTAAATCTTCCCGGATCAAAGTTTGAATATCAAGAACACTTAGACATCCTGTATAGTATCATAATGAAATATAAGAATACTCATAAGATGATACTCTGTGGTGATTTTAATGCGACATTGCTTGACTCTAGAGAAAATCCGCACGATAAAATGTTTAAGAAGTTTGTGGAGGAAATTGATCTGTCCAATAAAGTGAACTCCTTGGATTCAACATTCTACTCCCGTAGCGGAAATCGACTATATTTTGACTATGAACATTAGAAAGGACATTGCAGCTGAAATTCATGAATTTGAAGATTGTAATACATCCTCACATGTACATGTAGCATATAAATTCCAAGTAGATACTCCATCTGCGTCTCATAAAAGCAGTAAGACGACTAAATCAGGCTCACGAAGTATACTTCTATGGGATAAAATTAACAGAGACTCATATTTGAAAGTGTTAGAGTGTGAATTGTCTAAAGCTCTCAGCACTACCGAGTGTTCAACAGTGGACGGCTTAAAATCAATCACAGCTGCACTTAATCATGCAACCTTAAAAGCAGTACCTACCAAAAAAGTAAAACTACAAGGACCAAAATTTAAACTATCACCAAAAGTAAAAACCTTGATGAAAGAGAGCAAAACCTGCCTGTTCAAATGGAAACAAGCCGGTAAACCATCAAATGAACATGAAACCTCTAAGAAAAAGAAAGATGCGTCTAAATCCTTAGGGAAACAGCCTAGGAAAGAGGAAGCCATTAGGAAACAAAAGTTTTTCAGTGGTATCATGTCAGACCCTACAGACGCTAACTTCTATAAACTGATAAAGAGAAATCAAACTCAGTGTGTAAATAACTCGGATACATGTATCAGATTCAAAGGTGAAGATGTGTACGAACCATCCATTCAAGCAAAAAACTTTAGTACTTATTTTGAGGAACTGGCCACACCTGAAAATAATAAATCATTTGACGAGAACTTTTACCAACTTAACAAAATCCAGCATTCATGTATTGAAGAGATTAGTAAAGAATCAACAGATGATATACAACCCTTTACAGAAGAGGAAATTAAGAAAAGTGTACAGAAATTAAATACCAAGAAATCACCTGATGAGTTTGGACTAGTGTCTGAGCATTTGAAACATGGACTGTCCGTTATCATACCATACCTCGTGACATTTTATAACGCTATTCTAAGAACTGGAGAAATTCCAAAGGCATTTAAATCAGGAATTTTGCATCCGATTCATAAGAAAGGCAAAGATCCCAAATCTATGGACAATTATAGAGGTATAACTGTGACTTCGATGTTCGGGAAATTGAGACTCTCCTCCTTCTACGACTTACAGAGTTGAATCATGATCAGTCGGATATGCAGGTGGGATTCACGAAAGGAATGACCCCTACAATGGCAGCTCTTTTGTTATCAGAGGCTGATTTGGACTCCAAAAACCAAAAGAAACCTTTGTATCTAGCTACCCTAGATACAAAAAAGAGTTTGATGTAGTAGAACACAAAATATTGCTGAACAATATATTAAAAGGAATTAATAAAAAGCTGTGGTTTTTGATTCAGAACCTGTACTCTGGTCTGACTGCTAGGATCAAATGGAAAAATGAAATGGAGGACAGTTTCCAGATACTCCAAGGTGTCTGTCAAGGGGGTATCTTGTTCACGCATTTTTACAAAGTGTATGTGAATGGGCTTCTAGTTGAAATCCGACGGAATAGCCTGGGAAAATTCATTGGCCACATATACGTGGGTTGCCCAACGTGTGCGGATGATGTTTTGATGATAACAGAGGACCCAGATGAGATGCTTATGATGTTGGCCATAGCAAGTGCTTTCTCAGGGGAGAAGAGATATATCATTCATCCTCAAAAGACCAACATAGTGTGTAAACGCTGTGAGACAAGATAAAAGCAAGCATAATGTACAGAATGGATGCTGGGAACCAAACCTATAGCACCAACATCTGAGACAAAGCATCTGGGACTCCTGACATCAGACCAGAAAGAAAATGCCCGAAATGTTGAAGAAAGAATCTCCATTGCAAGGCGCACTGGATATGCTCTGATGAAGTCTGGTTTCCATGGAAAAAACGGGGTTGGACCAAAAGTCTCTTACAAGATATATCAGGCTTATATTGTTCCTAGGTTGCTCTATAGCTTGGAGGTTTTGAATCTAAACAAAACAGAAACAAAGTTGCTCAACGACTTCCATGTAAACCTACTTAGAAGAATACAATCCCTGCCTGTCAGAGCAGCTCTCCCAGCAGTTCATTTATTGTTAGGAGCCTTAGCTCTGGAGGCAGAACTTCATAAGAGGCATCTCAGTTTACTATTCTCTGTAATTAACTCCCAAAACCAAACCTTCCATCAGCTCATAGCAAGAAGTACTATCTTCAGCGGTGAACAATAGGGTAGTTTCTTTTGCCGAGTGAAGAAGATTTTGGAGAAATATGGTCTCCCAACCGTGGAACAACTGATGTCAGATACGCCATCAAAGTTGGTCTGGAAACGACAGACAAAGTCAGCCATTCATGAGTACTGGACAAGGGTTCTCATTAATGAAGGATCTCCTAGATCTAAACTCCATCACTGTTGTCTCGAAAGTTTTGAAGTAGGCAAGGTGCATAGGGTCTGGAATTCAGTGATGCCCAATGTCCAAGATGTCAGAAGAGCTCACATCAAAGCCAGAATTCTGACAGGGACCTACATCTTGCAGTCAACAAAGGCAAAATTCAACAACCAACAAGTAGATCCGAGGTGTCCCCTGTGTCGACTAGAAGACGAGGACCTTGCCCATTTTATTCTGAGGTGTCCAGCTTTGGGAGGTGTCAGAGAGATCCACATAAAGCCGCTCAGAGATCTTGTGATAAAAAAGGTTGGCCGGGTTGTATGGTCTGAGAAATTTTGCTCCGAGGCTGTCCTGTTGGCGCTGATAATTGACTGTCAAATCCTAGTGGAGGGAGGTGTGTTACCAAATTGTTTACAAACTCTAAATGAGATTGAAATTGTTTACCGGACATTATGTTACAAATTACATCTACAAAAACTTAGCCTGCATAAGCAAATATTGTGAGACGGTGGAGGTTTTCGTAGCTATGGTCCATGATCTCTCAAGGTCCCACCCAGTATTTGTATAGATTTGAGACTTTCATCAACCCAGGAATTAAAGTTATTACCCTTCCGGAAATCCGGGTGTGCCTTCGAAAGGCAGGAACTACGCAGAAAAGAATAATAATAATAATAATGATAATAATAATAATAATAATTGTTTTATGAAACCCCGTGTGTGGAGCAAAGATTATTTGTCTTATAAATTTCATGTTTCCCAGTAAAGGATAAAGACTTCACGATTCTGCATCATTCTGAAAACATTTTAATCAGTTTCAAATATTGTCCCTCAGCAACCCCATAATTCAAATATACCTTATTTCCAGTACCAATTTAAATTGAAACTATGTTATTCATGATATGATTTAAGGTGACAATAGCAATTGAAGCTAAAGTCTGTTTCGTAGTGTGTGATAATGGTTTATCGCAGATATTTTACAACTGTTCAAATATAGAAGAAATATTTTCTTGGCACAATTAAACATCTAGTTTGTCGCTAAATGTGCAGCAAACCTTTTGAAAATCGGTTGACAAATAAAAAAGTTCTGGTCAAAAACATTTTTGAATAGGGATTTCCTGTACAGAAATCTCATGGAAGGGAGGTAAATATTTTCCCGCAAAAATTTTAAATTCTAACTATTTAATCATGATTACTCAAAATTATTATAAATTGACACAAATGACATACCTGAGACAAAATCTTCATGATCAGGTAAAAATTCGCGAAACATATGCATTTTCACGATCATCGATTATCTCCCTTGCCAATGCAAAATCCCTATGCGAAATTCATTTTCGCCATAACAAGAAAAGCTTTAACATGTTTTCACATGTATAAAAATAGGAGGTGGGGTTAGGATGGTATAAATGAAAACAAAATTATGTATTTTGTTCTAATTTAATGTTATGAGCGCCTACAATTTTCCCTAAAATTCACTGCTTATCTATTTAACTGAAATTAATCAAAGAACTGATGGTTCACAATAAACCTGAGAGTATTTTTGGTATAAAACTATAAATTGAAGCAAGCGACAGAATGTTTTGCAGTTTTGTAAATATGTTTTTTAAATTCTAAATTTTCATTTTTCAAACCATATTTTGTGTCATCACCTTGAAGAACAGTTTTTAGTTTAGATATAGAGTTAATAATTTATTTCATATGTGCTGCATGATGAGTTTTTGTATACATGAAAAGAAGTGGCAGGCTAAGTTTTTTTTTTTTCAGTATATGTGCATGTAATACCATTTCTGTTCTTAAATGCAAACAACAAGGTTTTAGCATTCTTTGTGACTTTTCCCAGTTTGATATTTGTAACTTTGTGTGTGGTTTTATCATTTCATCATGCAGCTCTGGTTGCTTCTTCAATTTTCATGGAAATTAGTCTTCCATGATATTCACTAATGGAATTTACACGGTTTCAATGGCAGTTAAGGTACACTAAACTACATTTAAAGACTGCATAATAAGAAACATGTCATAATGCAAATTAATTGTTGAAAACTTAACATAAATTGACTTTTTTCATATGAGCTACATCATAAATAACAACACTTAACAGCTGTGAAACCTTTCATACAGAAGGTAAAGTGTCTAGTATTCGTATCTGACACATTGTTGTAAAAGTTTCAACTTTTATTAAAATCATGATGATGATATTTCACTTGACACAGCTCATATCTTCATCATTTGTTTGCAATGTTGAGCTTAATGCTTGTAATTCCAGTTTTCGTTCAGACCTTTCTTCGCAAAATAGTTTTTCAGCTGCAGGACAGTTGTCTAGCAGACTGCAAGTTTTTGCTGGTCAAAACCCAATTCTGTAGGACATTTCTATGTTATCTTCATAATTTCGGGAATTTTTCGCGGGACATTTGTCTGACAGAATAAAATATTTTGTCAGTCAGAATGAAATTTTGCTGGTTTTGACCAACAGACCGCAAGGTTTTGTGAAGACTGACAGACAACAATTCATATTAAGTTACATACTGAAGATGAATTATTTTCTAAATAAAACAATACAAATTCAAAATAAGGCTGCATTTCACTTGACACAACTCTTATCATCATGATTTGTTGCATCTATCACGAATACAACCCTTTCACTCAAGTTTGCCATTTGACCATTTGCATTATGCAAGAAGACCATGCAGTCGGAAGATTTAAGTTTCTTCTCATTTTGTCCACAAAGACATCTAGATTGATCGATCTGCTGATTTGAGTGAGTTTCAAACTAAATGACCTTCAAAACGGCAAACTCAAGTGAAATTTTTATGGTACTATGTGGAATTTTGGCCATGTAGATACTGATACTTGACTGCTAAAATTGATAAAATTCTGCATTTGCCCCTATCTTATTTCAAATGGGTGTTTTTAATATGCATTGTATATGTTGTGCAAAGAATTTTTAAATGAAAATGTGCTTTAACCACACAATTACAATATTTTTATCAGAAGAGGTGACATCATTACCTAAATATAGCAAAAAGAAAGCTCACATACCCCAGCGTTAGCCATCAGAGGTCATACCACTTTGAAGGAAAACGCAGATTGCAGAAAAAGGTATACATCTAGTCAGGAGTGACAGATGGAAAGAAAACAAACTGAAAAAGAAAACAAAAATAGCCCACAGCATATTGATTGTGTTCTCACTAATAGATTTGGTCCTTCTGAACATGCATATGTATTTTGAAGTCTCCAACTCTTGTACAGACTTGAGCTGATATGATGAAAATTTATTGGATAGAAAGAAAAATGGATAAATAAAGGAAAAGATAAGCTGGAGACAGCTGATTCTCAAACACACAATAAAACTTTTACTCAATGTTTGTACCTAATTTCAACTGTCTAAGTAAATTAGTTGCTGAGAATTTGTTCACAGAAAATTTTACGTGATGGGAAAAGAAACATAGTGCAAAAAGAAGACAAAAGTAAACCACAGCATCTTAATCTTGTTTTCAGTAATAGATTTGGTCATTCTGAACATGCATATGAAATTTGAAGTCTCTAACTCTTATATAGACTGAGCATAGATGATGGAAAATTAATTGGGTGGAAAGAAAAATGGATAAATAAAGGGACTGAAAAGCTGGAAACAGCTGATTCTCAAATACACAGTACAACTTGTGGTACCCAAAGTGATACCTAACTTCAAACATTTAGGTAAAGTAGTTCCTGAGAAATTTTTGACAGAAAAATTTCTTGGATAAAAAGAAAAATGGATAAATAAAGGGAATGATGAGCCGGAGATTCTTGATTCTCAAATACACAATACAACTTGACATACCAAGCTTTGTATCAATTTTAAAATTCTAGGTTAAGTGGTTTCTGAATAATCTTTGACACAAAAAAGTTTACTGACAGACATACAGACAGACAGACAAACGGAAAAGGCAAAAACTATATACACCAAATACTTTGTATGCCTGGTTTGTACCTAATTTCAAACTTCTAGGTAAAATAGTTTCTGAGAAATCTTTGACAGAATAAAATTCTTGGATAGAAAGAAAAATTTATGTATAAGTATAGGCAATGATAAGCAGGAGATTGTTGATTCTCAAATACACAATACATTTTGACATATCCCAGCTTTGTATCAAATTTTAAAATTCTAGGTTAAGTATTTCCTTAGAAATCTTTGACACAAAGCAAGTTTACAGACAGACAGACAGACAGATGGAAAAAGCAAAAACTATATACTATATACCTAATACTTTGTATGCTGGGGGTATAAAGATAAAATGCTAAATAGATTTTAAGAACACCTGGCACATGGGACACTATTTCAGTTCTAAATAGACAAAATAAGAATAAAAAAAGTTACCTCATTTACACACAAACTTAACTGACCTAAATGCTCTAATGGCAAACTCGAGTGAAAGTGGCTGTAAAATGAGTCTCCCGTGTTTTTGGGATGTTGAGGTTAATGCTTCTAATGTGTATTCAAAGATAATTCACGACACATACAGTTCAGCTCTGAAATACATGTATACAGCTAGGCTTTGAAACCAGAATTATTTTAATGTGAAAAAGCAAGAAAAATGTCTTTTTTTCCTCCACGTGTCAGAATATATTCTGTCTTCACGTCCCATTATTTTCGTCCCGTTCTATCGGCTCCAGGGCAAAAAGTACCACTCTTAGCAAACTCCAGAGCTTCTGTAGGGAACTGAAAAATTGAATTTAAAATAAGCCTAGTCAAAGTCCAAATTTATTTAATGTCAGATTATGATTACATGCAACAATAGCTACACCTAGGTTTTAAAATTTTTCAAAAGCAGTGCAGATTCAGTATAGACTGTTCTTATGTGGGAAGTTGACCTTGATATTTGTTTTCTGCTATGATGAAATTGACAATGAAGTGCATTTACAGCCCTTGCTGGTATTGATAAATTAGTCATTTTTTGGTTGTTGTTTTTCACAAAAACGAAACAAATTATTTCCAAAGCAAAACCAAAACCATCGAAAAAGACATTTTTACATTATTTTCATTTTTAAAAATCTATTTCAGCTGTGTCAAGAGAAACCCAGAATTTTGCATAATATGCTAAAACAAAGAAGCCGATCAGCTGTACAGTAACTGCACAGCTGATCGCCACCTTTGTTTTAGCTTCAAGGAATGATATTATAATCCCTTTTTTTATTTAGTTATATTTGAAATTTCAAGCTGTTGGCTTTCTCTGACTGTATAGACAGATTTGTGTAGGACCAGGCCACAGGGTTAAAAAACTTTTTCATGCTCAATACAGCTGATCCTGAAATTTGAGCAGCTCCTAAATTAAAAGAATAGCCAAAGCAGTTGGTATCTTCTGCTTTATGGTGAAAACAAAAAAAACAAAACTAGAATTTATCTTGCGTATAAATGTCATAAATGCTTAACTTCTAACAGTAATATCTAAGAACTGTATAAATTTTAGTCTCAGCTGAGTTGAGCATAATTAAAAGTTTTATAACCTCAGGGCCTTGTCAAGAACACTGAAGACCAGGCCCTAAGGTTATAAAACTTTTTCGAGATCAGCTGAGCATGAAATTTCAACTACTCATAAATGTTGAAATAGTCTAAATTAGTGGAAAATTCAGGATCAGTACTCAACAATTAGTAATTTATCCTGCCCATAAACATTTCCTTAATAGTATTTTTATATTTATGAGCATGATAAATTTTATTCTCAGCTGAGCTGAGCATGAAAAAAGTTTTTTAACCTCAGGGCCAGTTTTCTCCCATGATGGCTCATTTCTTACCTTGAGCTGGTTAAACCTGAATAATTCTCCATCTGCATAATAACTATGTAGTCTGTAAACGAGGGTTGTCGTGCCGAGCCACGTCACAAGATGCCTGTTTGGACTGTTGCTGCGCTGTTTTGGAGGCACCACCCTCCTAAAATAGAGATCATGCTTTAATTAAATCAATCATTGTTATTGCATTGTCGTGATGGATTAAGCTGGAAACAATTTAAAGAGATTCTGACAATCTGTAAGTTTTTAATGCCAACATGATGAAAGTAATGCCCATACTCAAACAGCATAGTTTCGACCAGACTGGGTAGATGCCCTGGTTGACCGAAGTCTTCAAAGTTTGTTTGTGTTAGGCCTACTGTTAAACATCCAAGCATGTTTAACTCATAACTGCTGCGACAGAGCCCAGAGCCATGGTTTCTTGGGTACTTACATGTAACCAGTTCTCTATGGAATTACTTGAAATCAATGTGCCACACGACATAACTCAGTGGCTTCTCACTAGGATTTCACATAAGGCCTTTGACTAAAACTAAGGCCTGTTATTAAATGTTGTTTTTTTGCTCCACAGGTAAACCTCATTATAAAGCGCCGAGCGGATAAGAGCACTGTTTCTTATTCACTCGATCATCTCATCGAGCCCTGCTCTAGCCACATGTGAGACAAGTCACGTTCTGCTTGCGGGGGTGTCAGGTGGTTTTTCTCGGGGATTCTCCTGTTTTCGCCCCACCTACTGATTGGCCCATCACATATGAGCTTAAATAAAAGAAAGGGAAAGGGAAGTAAAACTGAATTAAAAAAAAACAAACAAAAAATATAATGACTCTTTTTTATGAACGTATAACCACAACTGCACTTTGGTTATAGCAACAACTGCATAACACTGTTTCGAGTCATTTCAGTTCATATGATCAAATAATCCTATAGTGGTTTTCAATATAAGATGTCAATATAACAATGTCTATTGTAATATTCGAACATGCTTTCACTTATAACATTGTCTGTGACTACAGACCCCGTAGACAGTAATATAATGTGGCTGACCTGTACATTCTATGGGGCTTTACAGTAAGTTGGAAGTCAAAATCAAAAGCTATGATACACCTAATCCTATGTATTAAGTTTGAGCTTATATCCCTGAGTCCAACACAACATTCTATCACTATGCAACCACACTCCCCGAGAAACAGAAAATTTAAAACATTCAATTTGAAAGCATAATATACAATAACTTCTAAACCTACCAATTGTTTGGCTTTCTCTGCGGCTAGCTGTTGGTAATAAGCACCCTGAAGATATTGCACCTTTTCCCCAACACTCTGTTTATAATACCCCTCTGTTCTAGCACAACCTACACACCAGAAAATACCAACAACATGACACAGCAAACAATATACAGTTCAACCTCATTATAACACATCTCATTATAGTGCGGTTTTCAATATAACACGGTCATGCCATGGCTCCCAAATTAATTATTTTGCTATATGCCTATTGTAAATAACCTCATTATAACATGGTTCACCTATAACACGGTCTGTTTCCATGGACCCCAAAGATAGCATTATAATGAGGTTGACCTGTACATATAAGCCGCATCACGAGAAAACCGGTCTTTGGGGTTTCCGACGAGGTCTGACACTAATCAGCCTGTACAATCACAGAAGCAGGCTAGAGGCTTGAATGTTTTGCTACAAGTAGAAAAGGAATTGTACTATTCCAGTAGCGAAACCAAAACATGCTATCAGCTGTGCAGTTACTGCAGAGCTGATCTGCGTTTTAAATGTTTTCATATAGGATAGACAAAACCCCGGTTTTCTCGTGACTTGGCTTAGCCGCTCATAAGTAGGGGGGGTTAGCCGCTCATAAGTAGGGGGGGGGTAATTTTCAGTTATGTTGGGATAGAGCCACCACTTCCTGGGTATTAACCAGTACTCTGGGGAGTTAATGTGTCTTGCTCAAGGACACAGCAAAGCGATCCAAGTGGGTATTCAACCCAGATCCAAGTGGGTATTGAACACAGGACCCTTCGATTTAGGGTGTGATGCTCTACCACCAGGTCACCAGGCTCCCTGAAACCATCTGTCAGAATTAGTATTTCTACATCATGTCAAAGCATTTAATTATAACAAGTGTTGTGAAATATAATACTGATGGTTCATATGTTGTTGATTAATGGCCAATATGTGAAACACCAAAACATGAAAAAAAAAAAAATAAATAAATAAAAAATAGAAATACCTTTAAATGGGTATTTTTATTTATTTTTTTTTTTTTCATGTTTAAGTGTTTCACACTGACTTTGTATAGATGTTTTCACGCAGCCTTAGAAAATTAAAAGAAAGTCTGTTTATCTTACGACACCAGTAATAAAATAGAATTCAACAGGATGTCAAATCTTTCAATTCGTTAACCCAACCAATTAAAAAAGTCCCAATTTCAGACATTGACCAATCGAAAATTCCCAATTAAGTGGGACCCTGCACCTGTTTTCAAAACGATGCTGTCCCCTGGAGTTGCGCACCTCAGTTGCTACCTGACAGTTTGGATTAGAAGAGAGGCCAAGTCTGAATAAATACATGTAATCCTCTTTTTGAACATACAATTACCAAAAGTCATGAAATTATAGAAAGATTTCTTGGAATTTCAACATAAGTAAAGCAGATACCACCATGTTTATCCCCAACGTCAAAGGTCACATGGAGTTGTGCACTTGATTTGTTTGACATCAGCAGAGGGGTTTCCTCAAGAAATATTGTATTTGAACAGATAATTGGGGACATTTGTCAAGTTTCTAGTTGACTGACCAGAAAATATAAATAGAGCAGCCCCATGGACAAATAAATACGAAAATGCAATACACTAGGCAAACAAAATGAATGGCAACATGTATGTTCAGGCTATTGTTTGAGTATACGTCATACGACACAGCGTGTTCGCACTGTACTTAATTTCGGAAATCGTGTGTTGCTATTTTCATATTAAAGAAAAATGTTTTACACATATCTTTTCATATGCGGCCTTTTATAAACACTAATTAGCAATATTTTCTTTCTTTGAAACAATTGTCAACATTTAGAACACTTCCGAACTTTAAAGTTTCCGAGGTGTTCTAAGTGACCAGATGATGAACGGTGATTCAACCAAAACTGTGTGCGTCATATGATAGGATATATATAAAATAGTTCACAAATTACTTACGCTAACGGTACCACAAATTTTCTGAACTTAGGTTTAGTTTGAACTGCTAAAATTCTCTGTGACGTCACAGTTAAGTGTGCAAATGATAGCTTACACAGAGTTTGTTTCCCGACAGTGTATGTTTTACTTTTATTAAAAACTTTTTCAGTCTGATCTGTTCAATTGATACGATCGATGTGACGTCATAATTCATTCGTACGAGGTGAATTCCTTGGTGTTTATCCCTGTTACCTTACTGAATTAAAGTCAGAAATTGTGGAAACAAAATAAAAATATTAATAAAAGCTTTGCATGTTTTTTGAGATCTTCATTATTTAATATTTACATTTTTCTAAAACCTCCTTAGATGAACCATTAGATGTTCATCTGTGTTCATACTTCCATGAACAACATCTTGTCACGCGACGTCACATGACGTCAAACTTGACGTCAAAATACAGTGCTTTTGCCAATCTGATTGGACATTGTAAACCTCGACGCCGTTCCGCTGTTTGAATACACACTGTGTGTAAATTATCTATTTGCTTGTAAATGTGATCGCCTTGATGATTTTTCAATCACAGCGATATTGAACGAGTTGTACCCTTGACCGAATGAGCGAAGAGGCGGGAAAGGTGCAGTTCCGATAACCAATATTGATTTTTTACAAAGAGTAGCTTGCCGACCGGGTCAATCTATTGTATTTTTCATTTTAGATAAATATAATGAAGTTCATTGACAAAATGTTAATACATGTTACAAACAATGCGTAAATTTTCACTATTATTTCTCTCATGAAACTATTTAGACATGCGCATGTCCATGTGCCATGCAACTCCAGGAGACTCAACTGAATGCCAGAAAAATCCCTGCAGATGACGATTGTGTGTCGGTGCCTAAATTTGCTTTTCTTGTGAGCAGGGTGAGAGCTCAGGACTAATCACCACCGGTCAAGCCCCTCCCCTGGTGTGGTATTGTCAATTTAACGTTTTGATTCTGATTACCACAAGCTTTTCTGAAAAGCTTATACTTGTATATACACACACAGACAACATACTTTGTAAGAAATAGTCACCTGGTGACCCAAAAATATGTAATACCCCACAATTTTATTTCCAAATATTCAACAGTTCTCTGCATTGACAATCATTTATGAAAAGAAAGAGGGATACAGTATTAAACTCACGTTTTTCTTTTTCATTATTTTTAGCAACGGTTTAACATCTAAAAAAAAATGGTGGATTTCCTTTTGATAATCTACGGTACCAACCCTATACCGGTAGAAGAAAGTATTAAAACTTAAACCCTGGTGAAGAAATGTCATTTTGGCGTGTCACCAGTAAACTATTCAGATTCAGTTTAAGCAGCAATGGTAAACAAAGAAAAAAATAATAATTAGTATTGCAAGATATTATACAGCAAGTCTTATGATTTTACCTACCTAGTGGAAATTCCTTGGTCAAGTTATTCAGCTGAAAAGTAGGTCAGCTTATACAGTCACAGTCAGTAATTTACATGTAGCAAAACAAATATCATTTTAGAAAAACTTACCACATTAATCCTTCCCTGTACCCTCTGATATGATAAAACTGATATCCAGTAACTAATAAAACAAAAAAAAATATTTCTAATTGATTCAGATGTTAAAAATTAATGGCAGACATTTTGGTCTGTGCTCAGAGGCTGTGAAATGGCAAATAGAGGCCCCATATAGGGAAAACAGATTGACTATGAAAACAGACAGAACAAGAAAATAAGTAAAAGCAACAAGTAACTAAACAAGTAAATAGATAAGAAAACTGCTACCAACAAAGAGAAATCATTCAAATATGTTTACATGCAAACAGCAGGTATATCAACATGCTATAATTAAACAATTTCAAACAAACCCAAGAAGAACTAGCTTTAGGTAATTTCAAGCACCCCGTACTGAGCCTTTTTTCCTGAAACCAAGTAGACCTTCTTATACTGATAATGGAAAACTCCTTATCAATTAATTGATAGGACAGTTTCTTTTCAATTAATTACTATTTTATGAATTATTCCGCCTAGAAAACTTTATTTGTTCACCGATTTTCAAATTTTTTGCAGGTCCTAGTAAGACAAACTAAGCTTTTGACGTAAAAATATTTTTCTGTTATTCCACATACAAAAATATTCTGGGGAAATCCATTATCACAGACAAGTTTTTAGACAGTAGTTTGGTTTTCCTTAAGAATAGAAGAGTATTTGTTGCATGTAACAAAACAGCTATTTCGACAAAAGTTCCTTACTTTTCCCCAATCGAGGACCCCGTTTAAAATCCCAGAAAAGACAATAATGACTCATTTAAATATTCATTTATTTGCAGATGTTAAGAATAATCCAGAAATGTCTGATTTAGCATTATTAAATCTTTTTCTCACTGATCAAAACCTCATTCTCTGATTTTATATTTATTTTGGCAGCCATCTTAGATTTTTGAGCCGCCATCTTGAAAATTGGGTTAATTTTGATTGGCTAACGAGAAAATTTCAAACAGTTCATGCTTATGAATACATCTGCCAAGTTTCATGCTTGTATCCGGAAGTGCAGGATTCATATCACTCCCAGCTTCACTATATGTCGCGAGGAAAATATTAATATAGTGCCGAATTATAAAGCCAAAGTTTTCGATAGCATGTGGATTCCTCAGTCACACCGTGTCCATTCGAAACGCATGAAAAGAGGTCGTAACGCATGATCGGCGGCATTTTCACGTATGATTGCGGTAGTTTCCTTCGGATTCGCCGCCATTTTTGGAGGAAACTTTAGCGGTAAGTTTTTACAAACTTTTATTTGAATTATTTAAATAGACCTTTCCAACGAACGATCTAGCCTATCCGGATCTACATACATGCCTCTAATTGCCGAGTGCTCTACTGATGCATAGGCTTCGATAGGACTCGCAAACATTCGAGGAGATTATTGTTTTGCAAGTTCGGCCATACACGAAAATAACATTCGCCCAAAAACGTTTCGTACTTTTCTCATTTTCTTCAAAGTTTTGACTAACTGTTGGATGATTTTGCTTTTTGACATCACACTTTAACTTAAGAAGCCAATTTCTCATGATTTTTTTTCCCGAACAACCACGGGTTAAAACAAAATACGTCAAAATTAAAGTAACGCACGATAATACGGCAACCTGGTCTTTCGAACTTTGCAAGTATTTACAATGAATAACATATTTTAAGGGGTAAAAGCAAGCCAAACGCTCATTTGTCTCCAGTTTACACGTTTGGTGCTCGTCAATTGTACAAAGCTGAATCCTTGCTGTAAAACAGTTATTTGCTGACCATGTTGCTCGGTAGCTCTGTTGGCATAGCTATCAAAGAAGCAGAAGAAGAATGTGGCCCGACCAGGGCACGAACCAAGGGTCTCTCTCTTACCGTTTGAGCATATAGTTAGTCCATTACTTTGAGACTGTCAGTAATAAATTACAGAGAGATTAAATCAAATATATGGACAAACCTCCTCCCTTTCTACAATTTATCTATATTCTGATGTTGACCGAGTCATATAAATTACTGGAATGACCCCGAGTGGGTATTCTGACTAAAACTTCAAGAATCCAGCCCTCGAACATCTGAAGGCTGGTCTAGACATGCTATGAGCTTAAGAATTAACGTAATAGGGTTGACAAAATGTTGCTAAAATGTAACTGTGTGTTACCTGCGTATATACATGTAACATGAATTTATAACTGTTCGCCTTCTTTAAGACAGGAGCGTTAAGGCTTTACGTGGTCCCTGAAAAGAAAACAAATCAGATTTATCGGAATGCTAGTACCGATTGATTATAGAATGATTAATCACCAGAAATCCCCGTATTACTTTAGGCAAAACTTTGTTCAGTTCTCCCCTTGTCTGCTCTATCATGCATGCTATTGCAATACCCTATAGTTGCCCTTCAGTACGTAACATAAAGATTACGCCTTAATGGCCCCCTGCTCTCACCTTGGGCTTGGCGGTGTCATGGTTACAAATTACTCTCATGATGCACAATGTTACAACAATCTTGTTTTGGATATTGAACAAACCGGCAACTTGCAAACAATTAATATTGGAAAAGAAGGAAACCCTACCCCATCCCCCTCATTATCTGATTGACATTATTGGTTTCGGCTCCATTGTAAGAACACATTGTTGTAGCCAGACGCATATTAATCATCGTATCTGTAACTTCCGGATTTCTACTTTCGTTTTCAACAGAATCCAAGTGAATCCAAGGGATTGATCTCAGAGATATTAAACAAGTATTAGCTTTTCATAAAGCTGGTCAACGTTTAGCTAAAGCTATGTGTTTTTTACGTTCTGGTCAGGCTTGAATTCTTTAATATTTCCAGTTAGCCAAGGTAATCTCACGGGCCCATCAAAAAAGGGAGCGGAAAGACCAGGAATGTTGCACGATATAAGTGCCAATAGCCTAATTCCACTAGGGCAGAGACCTCTAATTATCGTTCCCATAGACTCCCATTGTAATTTGCCCCAAAACAATACTCATTCTTAGGCTTCACAGCTTATAGTGGACCCCGACACATTCAGCAGACGAGAGATCGCCCCAGGCCGTGTACAAGTGCAGCAAAAAAATAGGGCGTTAGCCAGCATTCAAGGACGGTACTTTTCGCTGTTTAGGGACACCCCAAAATAGCTCAACAATGAAAAAATAATTATTCAAAAATAACTACATCCGCAATTTGGCCATAGCATGGCAAAACAGCAGCCGATTAAATAGAAATATATAGCAAAATATTCAAGAACGACCATACTATCATGTGACAAAAGACATTTGATAGATACGCATTTATGACCAATGGTAGGTAGCGTTACATCTTAAATTTGCCGCGGTAGATCTGCCCACACTTCGGGCCAATCACAGGCAACGTTACATTTACTGGTCTCTGTCCACTACAAGCTCAGTATGGTAGCAGGGGACAGTTATTTTGGACTATTTTCTAGTCAACCCCACCTGCCTTCCTAGAAATCCTATAAACAGGCCCAAAGTCTGCACAGACACACTGTTCCCAATTCAAACTCTTATGTACATGCAGTACTGCTGAAAATGATAGAGAGACACACTCTGGAATGCATTGCTAGCTGTCAGCTACCAAGTATTAGTACACCAGACCTCCAATTTTCCGTACGAAAATCAGACCGACCCTACACAGGTTGCCCCTAATGTGGAGAGTTACTTGCAAACACCTGGACATTCACACCGCCTTACATTTATACAGCAACAGAAGGCAATTTCAAAAGTAGAAAGTAAATGGTGTCACGACTAGTATACTTTTCCAGCATTCAGTCTTGAAATTATACCACCTTTTCAAGCACGGCGGTAACAGAGAAATTTAGAGGTGCGGACATGACCTTGAACCGTCCAACAATCTGTGGACCTGCTCTTGAGCACAAATCCGCGTGTTGAGGTACTATATTATAACACTCTACAAACAGGAAAAGACAATAAACAATTATAAGACTTCTTTTTCTAGAGTCAGCAATGCCATTTCCAAGCCAAGTAGTAAAATAGTAGGTAGTGAAATAGTTAAAAAAAATCGAAGGGGGTCAAAGTACGAAACTATCCCCTGCTACCTAAACAGCATGACTCTAATATATACCAAGTATAAGCTTTTCAAAAAAGCTTGCGATCTCTCAGCACTTTTTTCAGTGTATGACCACGTATACCGTGACCAAAAGGACTCTTGCAGCTCGGCTCGCCAGCACTGCTATTAAATAGCTCTAAAAATAGTTATGTTCTACGGTGCCGTTGATACAGAAATACCATGATGAATACCAATAATGATCTAAAATTGAGTTCCCTTGAGCTATGCAAAAATTCAAAAGAAGAGGTTGGGCCAGACAGATCTGTTTCGAGTAATAAATTCTCCTCAGTGACCCTGAATAAACTGGCAATGAACAGATAAAATATGTACAGTAATTTCAAGCTTCAGCAATGCAGTCAATCAAAAGACTGATATAAATCAAATTGTATCCGAATAGTAAAACCTGTAAAAACTCAACTCAAATTAAACCATCAGTCAATCAATTGTACTTGGGAGAGATTTAATCATTGCTCAATATATCAGTATTTACACAGAAGTGTGCTACTTTCGTTTTCATGAAAATCGTCTTTTTTCTCTTTTCTTTCTTTCTTACTATATATACTGACTTACTGACTATCGATTGTGAATTCTTTTAATCGATTGCCGCTGTTGACTCGCCGCATAACACTTCTAGATAAGGCTGTAGCATGTATGTATAGGTGGTACCCCCCCCCCCCTTATAATACACCATCCTGGCTGCGTGAAAGAAACATTGAAACAAATCTGAAACTGTTTTATTATTTGGGCATAAATAGAATACAGTATTCACAACTTGTGGTTAAACGACCACCGACTTCTGGTCATCTTGATTGGACCATGCAATTGCAGTAGGCCATACGCGCATGCCGAGAGATCTGCCCGAGCCTTTCCTGATCTTTGACTATTCTGCTATTGATGATGGTTGACACATGATCATACACTTAAGATAGCGATGTGAGATTGCGAGCATCTCTTGGAAAAGCTTAACTTTTGTTGAATATACATTGTGCAAAGATGATTGAGCGTATATGCGGCGTGACTATTTATGCAATGCGCTCTAGACCAGGGGTCCATAACCAACTCGCACATGCACCTGGCACATGAACAAACTATGTTAATATGACCTATGTTTATCTCATCAAGATTGACACAGAGATTGACGAAAAAGAGGACAAACAAAATTTACGCGCATGCCTCTTACAAAGACTGGCTTTTGTTCTATTGGCTACCGACCTCAGACCTTGCTGCCCTCATAGTCCAGAAGCACATGATACGGTATTTTATTTAAGATTAAACTATGGAATGTTTATTAATGTTAAAATAAATAAGACGTCGCACAGAGTCAACATTCATAAATTGTTGAAGCCCTTTTATATGCTGTTTATGGACAAGGGATGGAATGCAACTTCAGTAAGATATTACACCTGGAAATGAAGTAACCTGGACCTTACTTCAGACTACAACGGGACTTGACAACAAATGAGCATTTGGCTTGCTTTTACCCCTAAAAATGTGTTATTCATTGTAAATACTTGCAAAGTTCGAAAGACCAGGTTGCCGTATTATCGTGCGTTACTTTAATTTTGACGTATTTTGTTTTAACCCGTGGTTGTTCGGGAAAAAATCATGAGAAATTGGCTTCTTAAGTTAAAGTGTGATGTCAAAATGCAAAATCATCCAACAGTTAGTCAAAACTTTGAAGAAAATGAGAAAAGTACGAAACGTTTTTGGGCGAATGTTATTTTCGTGTATGGCCGAACTTGCAAAACAATAATCTCCTCGAATGTTTGCGAGTCCTATCGAAGCCTATGCATCAGTAGAACACTCGGCAATTAGAGGCATGTATGTAGATCCGGAGAGGCTAGATCGTTCGTTGGAAAGGTCTATTTAAATAATTCAAATAAAAGTTTGTAAAAACTTACCGCTAAAGTTTCCTCCAAAAATGGCGGCGAATCCGAAGGAAACTACCGCAATCATACGTGAAAATGCCACCGATCATGCGTTACGACCTCTTTTCATGCGTTTCGAATGGACACGGTGAGTCAAGTTCTGTTTAGTTATCAGTGAACCAAACGAATCGATCCTGGCGTATGTGTGCTACTGGAAGACTAGGGTCTATCCTGGATTTTGCAGTCGCCTCAAATGCATCATCGCTCGCAGACACCATCTTGACATCGGCACACATGTTGGAGAAGACAATTGGAGCAACTTCCGTTTTGTACAGGTCCATGCTGTACTCTCTCTTCAGTATTCTGTTTCTCTAGAAATAAATGATTGGCACTTTTGCGACAAGCAGTAAGCAAACAATTTGACTGTAAAAGGACTTTAATGTAGTAGCACTTTAACACAAAAGAAAACAAGACTTTTTATAGTTTAATAAGAATTGTAAACACGGTCTGCTTACGATTTTCTGTTATATTTCTGCATCACGGACGCATCTTGATAACGAGCGCCTTCTTGAATCGTGCAGGTGCTTCCACAAAA